>QGOG01016065.1:0-25828 GCA_003313185.1 Collybia sp. MG36
CGCAACCCATCCCCGTCAGGTCGGCGCACCCCTGCTCTGTCTACCCGTCCCTCTCCTATCCCATTCCGTACCCAGCCCGCTTCCCACTCCCCCGAGGCTCGGCAGCCACTGGACCCCTACCCTCCAAGCCCGCCTTTGCCCGCTGTCCTGCCCCCACATCCACGGCCGATTGGCGCCGGGTTGGCGTCGCATGGTAGTAGCAGTGGGTCAGTTCCGATGACACTCCCCCCTATTGCCACGCTGTCTCCCGCCTCAACTGCTGCATCCCCAGGTGCTTCCGCTGATCGGGACGAGCGCATGCAGGTAGATGGCGCGCGATCGTCCTCGCCTGGCTCGCGCTCCAAAATCTCGGACGTCATGCATCCGAACGCGAGCTCGAGATCACCACCCGCGAAACACACACCGTCACCCCCTGCGGATAAGGAATCTGCGGCGTAGTTTGTCTTTTACTTCTTGACATGTTTTGATGCCCTGCGATTTTTATTATTTTCATCTTAGCTATGTCCATACTCGTACATTACCCCTGTCTCCTGCATTTCTTGAACATGTTGTATGATGCCTGTCCATCCTTACTTAGATCGTAAACCATTCATGTGAACTATGCACCTCATTTTGGGTCTTCTTCAATTGAATTCCCATCGGATCGATTTACGTCACTATCCAGTGCCAAGGTGGAACTGTATACAAAAATACTTGCCTGGGGGCAGAACATCCATTAAGGCCTGACACTCGGCATTGGCCTAAATCACACGAAATGACAGGCCATTTGACATGTTCTGGATGGTCAGATTGGTTCAGGTCTGATGCCCTATATGAAAAATGCAAAACACTCCAGTGGCGTTGGCATCAAGCCGCCGGCAGGGAGGTCATATGGAGGCACAGCTCACATACTGAAGAGATCACATCTCATTCACAATGGTGGTGAGCGTGAGTATTCCAAGGGTAAGTATAAACATGGGATGAGTTCCTAACTATCCGGTTGTCTATATATGTGAACCTGGGAGAAAGGGCTGATATACAGATAAAGGCGTCAGAAGCTTCCTGTAAGGAGTCGTATCCGGGCACGCTAGGATTAACAGGGACAGAAGACACATTGCCTTTCCTCTCCCATCGTTGGGAACATATACTTCCTTTGGGAACACCCGAGAAAGCACCGCGGGACTTGTAATCGAGAGATGGCCCATTAAACCGGTACGGTGCAATGAAGTTGATGATGGGTGCGCGCTTCATGTCAATGCTTGAATAGCTTCATGTGAAAACCTGAGCGAGATCGGGGGTGGTGGTTGCCAGGAATCACGCAAGACGGAGGGCGCATGTGTGTTCGGCGTGTTCGCTGGGCATGAGCATACGAGCAGGTCAATAGTTGATAGGATCTCGAGTGTGATGAGCCAACCCGGCCGCTTAGCACGATGTATTCCCGGCGTGCAGGAGTCATGCCTGTAGACCGCCACAGTCGCATGGGTGCAATGGGCCCAGATCGCAGATAGAGCGGTTTTGATGATGATCTTCACTGGAATTTCGCGGTTGCACACTAGCCAGGGAGGTCTCAGCTCGTTACTAGCACCGGGAAAAGAATTTTTGTATTTGTTCAAGCCAAATAAAATAACTGTTGGGTCACAATCATCGAATACAACAACCACAGTCGCCATTATTCGCCTTGCAGTGCCTTGACAAGCATTGCTGTTTCTCAATGCCATGAGCTCGCCCTCTGAAAATCCCTTACAATCCCCTCTCTCACACTCGCCCCATGACGCTCCCTCACTTGAACCAAAATCCGTCGATTCCGAGTCACCTTTCAACGCCGACCCTCTCGACCACAGTCGTCCAATGTCCACCCCCGTTGAAAATATCCAGGACGCGAATGTAACGCTCGGTGTAAACCAAACGTCGGGTTGGGATGAAACTATGGTTGGCGACGACTCGGGAGATCCAAAAGAGGAAGAGAAACGGGGTTCATTAGTATCACAAACTCGGCTACCGCCTAGTCCCCCGTTAACAGATGAACATGAGTTAACGCAGGAGATTCACAGTTCCCCAGAGATCAAGGAGAAATGGGACCCACTCCAGCATGGGGATTCACTTGACGTGGTCCCCGATGAGGACTTCCAGGTGCCCAATATAACGGCGGCGAACGACAGTGACAGTATTTTGGATCCCAATGGACGCCTGCGGTTTGCGGATTCAGACTCAAAGGGACCGTCAATGGCCTTCCGGCGGGCATCCATACCGTCACCACAACCATGGGACCTCATTGGCCCTCCAGCCGATAATGTCCGTAAGTCAGGCCCAGAATACTACTCAACACTTGAATCTCGCAAGTACGACACCCTCCGGTCCACATCGTATGTTCTATCCATGTGGCTGCCCCTCTTTAGAAGGATAAATTGGCTCAACTTCTCCACTCTTCACAGGCACACACGCCCTCTTATTCCCAAGTCTTCTTATTACTTTTCCGCGCCGCCACCCGATTCTGCCTATGGCACTCATCCCATCGGACAAATCGGCCTCCATCACCCGCGGGAGATACTTCGGATCGAAAGAGACTACACGGGTGGAGAGCTAATCCAGTTTGCCCCTATATATCCTCTCGAACTCGAAGGCCGGGTGAGTCCAGCGTGATCTCTTCGGTCCTAGACCGTTATAAACAAAAACCTTGTGCTAAAGGAATCCTAGATAACACCGACCCAGTTTCTCGAATCCATCAATGCCATCAACGAAGTTCTCATATCTGCGCATAGCCTCCGCCACTCATTCTTGGATAATGTACTAGCCGTGTTCAGCTTGCAGCTGTCCAGACTTTTTATAACTTCACATCATGAAAAGGTAACTCCCGTTCACTCAACCGCGTGGCTAATCAAATTACTGACGCCCACCTGTCTGGTCAGGAGATGCAGTGCCTGCAATACCTTGTTGATGATTTGAACACCGGGCTGTTTAATCCAGTTGGGCTCAATATTCTTTGGCCCCAGAGTGTCGCATTCCTATATGTGCGTCTTGTTTCATATGTTAAATCTTTGAGCTGACAGCGTGATGTTTCTGTTTCATTCCAATCACCAGCTCGAGATTGAGTACTACGTTCGTCGCGCTGTTTACGTCTGGGGCTGTCCAGAAATAACTGATAGGATGCTTCGCAGTGATTGGGTGTCTCCACCGGATAGGCAGGCCGGCCACGCTCTTTCCTCCCCCGCATTTGTACATCCAGATCCCATCTCCCATTACGCATGCATATCTTCGCCTCCTATTCTTGGCTCTTGAATTCTATTTATCATCTAGCACATACTCGGTAAATTGTAATTATTCTTCATCTCATTTCAGGATAATATCAGGGCCCGTGCGATGTCCCGCAAAGGGCATCGGCTACCATCGATGGCCTGGTTCACACGAAGGGGTGCGTGGCTCAATACATCTGCCCCCCTCAATCGCCCACGAACATGATCGCTCCTGGCCGTGATACCGGATCAGCGGACTCATTCGGCAGATGTTGAAGCCCGGCGGTTACTGCGCCGCATCTGGCGGGCCAGGGTTAGTTACTTCATGGTCTTGGGGACCCATCTCCGGAGCGTAGGACCTCCTGGACGCATCAATTGTTTTGTGTTTGTGGATGGCAGGGACTGCGTTTCTTTTCGGTTGCATGTGGACGGTAGGTGCAATCAGTTTTGGAAGCTCTGAGCCCATGTGCACGCGCGCGAGAGTACCGGATGGGTGGCTCAAAGTTGTTGCTTTCCGGTCCCTAGGAGGTCGCAACGCCTGCGTCCAGTAACCAGCGATGAACACGGAGAAAAGAGGGGTCAGCTCAAGACGGGGCGGGTCTCGGCCGCCATCGACCTGTTGCCCGATTTTATCTCCTGATCTACCCAACGTCATCAGGCATCTGGCGGGGTCGAGTCAGGCGATGGGACAAAACATCCATAGAGGGATAGTGGACCAATGAAACTCTTGGATGGCCGACTGGACGACTTTTGAGAATATGGCAATGCAAATGTCACGCATGGGCCGGACCGGTATGGAAAGAGTTTCTGCTGATGATTGGTGTGTAAAACGATGAGTTGCGACGAAGAGCCGAGGGTTGTATGGCCCGTTGGCAGGGTTGAGAAGGTTAACATTTTATTTTATTTTTCCCCTGTCAGGCCAAGATGTGCCGGACGGCAAAAGGCATTGCGCGTATCAAAATGAATGGTTATGGCTTGATGATAAACAAGAGCAATTAAAAGATAATAAGAGTAATGTTCCAGCGAGCATGGGCTTTGTCAGAACTTGGATTTTCGCACATCATAGCCACCTTGGTCTCCACCGTCATCCGTCTCAGTTTCTACCTCTTCCAAACAGCCGGCTGCGACCACGAATTGCTAATACTCTTCCTCTGTCATCGTTGGACCATCCTGATTTCTAATTGTTCATACGCCAAACATGCAAGCTTATCCTGCCGCACCCCTTTGGGATCTATCTCAGGTCTCTTCCTTCTCCCAGCTTCCCGACGACGATTTTTTGGCCCTCCTTCAAAAACAATTCCCGTCTGGGGCTTCTTCAGACGCATTTGCACCCAATTTGGCTAGTAGCGTCAACCCCCAAACAATCTCTCGCCATTCGGCACCAACTGCAACCCCCCCATCAGACGATAACAGCCCAAGCCCATCCAGTGTTAACCAGGACTCTGGTGGTAACGATGATATCGGTGATTTGGTGCTTAAGCGAAAGGCAAGTGACGAAGATTTTGAGGAAGGTCCGAGCCAGAAGAATCAACATACCAGTACGCTAAATTCCCCTCTGTCGTCCAGCTTGTTTGATCTCACATATGTTGCTCTAGCTGGCAGCGGTAACAAAAAATCATCCAGTTCTGCACGACGGAAATCGACAGGGACTGCACCGGTATGCTTGATAACACAGTACATACCTTTCATCTAATCCATATGAAAAGGGGAAAGATGAGAATCGTCTCATGAAGCGTAAGGAGCAGAATCGTGCTGCCCAGCGTGCCTTCCGGGAGCGTAAAGAGAAACATGTAAAAGATGTGAGTAGACTACTATTCTTTACAACGGCTCCTGATCTTGTCTGGTAGCTGGAAGACAAGGTTGCTGCTCTTGAAGCGAAAAATGAGCGCGCTGTCTCCGAGAATGAGAATCTGCGGGACCTGCTTTCTCGACTTCAAAGCGAGAATGTGATGCTGAAGCAGTCGCCGTTTACATTTTCCGTTCCCAAGACAGCGGGTAGCGCTGAGAAACCCGTCTCTTCTACTTTTGTGTCGCGTTCATCAACACAGGAATCGACTCCTATATCCGCTCCGGAGCCCTCGAAACTTAGCAATCCGCTTGACTGGAGCTCCCTGACAAGTTTCGATCCAAGCATGCTTAATCTGTTGGATGATACTCCACAGCTAACCGCCACCGGAGCCATGCAGGTGGACTTGGGATATGGCAACACACCGTACACAACTATCGCAAGTAATCCTGCATTCATGTCATACACGTCCTTCTTTGACTCTGCTTCGCCATTCACGAATGCAAATGACTCCAACACATACAACTTCGACATGGATGCAACATGGCCAGCCCCATCTGCCACACATCAAAATGGCTCATCCCTCGACGACCTTCTGGCTGGTTACCTTGGCCCGCCTTCTACCGATGGGTTTACTGCAAACACCCCGTCGTCGTCTTCTATCAGCCCCGTTACACATCACGCCACCTACACCGGCAACACAAATAGTAACGGCATCTCAGGGCAATCCTCATCTTCGTCCTCGCCGTCTTCGATTGGGTCAAGTCTCTTCAATTCTCCAAGAGAGAGCTCTGCGTCCGAGTCAGAGCTAGTACACAACGAAGCTGAGTGTCCCAAGACGAAAGCGGACCTTGTTCGAAGGATAGAGACGTCAGGTCCATCACCCTTTGCGCCCCCGGGCGCCGTCCGAAAAGCTTCAGACGACACCCTTGGCTCGCTTGTCACCTGCAAGGGGTCCAAATTTCCAACCACACCAAAGAGCGATCAGAATGTCGAGGTGCTCACTGCATGGCGGAGCATAACCTCAAACCCTCGATTCAAGGTTAGTCGTTGTGACACTCGCATGACGGACCTGATAGTTAGCCTGCTTTTCGAAAGGAATGCGACATTAACGAGCTTTGTGCCGAGTTTACCAACAAAGCGCGGTGTGATGGCACAAACCTTGTCCTAGAGCCGCAGGGGGTGAGCCACATACTGGAGACGCTTTCGTCCAAGCCACCGTCGAAGAAATAAAATTTCCAAAACATAATGGCAGCCGTCGTCAGTCGCACCGTTCAAGCATGCTGTTAGTCAAGAGGGTGTACGGTGCCCGCTTCTCTTCTATGTATCGGCTATAATATCGTCTCCCTTGTTGTATCAATTTACATCCTACAGCTCCTCGCCGTTGGTCTATGGGTTTCTATTGGATCGGGAGTATGCGGGCGAAGAAACCGCCAGCGCAGCCAGCTAGCACACGACCAGCGATTGGAACGTCTCGCTTGTATCCCGTCTTCATTGCTACTTTGTTATCTATCCTGTCTCAAAAATTAACGTCTGTACTTATACTTACTATCGTACCATTATCCATGACAATAACTACCGGTCTTCCTCCTCTCGCTCTCTGGGGGTCTATGGGAATCGGAAGCAACAGCCATTGGCAAATGTATAATGGGCAGAATGTATATTATCGAGTCATACAAAATACATCAGAAAAAGTACAAGTAAGGACCAACATAACTATGATACTCGATGGCAAGAACGGTGGAAAGAAGGACTAGTCATCATCGCTCGGGGTGAGATACTCTTCGTCGCTAATCACCTGCTGCTTGCGGCCCGCGCTTCGGCTCCGTGTGGGTGGTGGGCGATCATCCTCGTCCATTGGTGTCAACGCCGAATCATACGAACCTGCCGCCGAGCCAGTCCCCCCAGCAGAGGAGGCGCCCGGCAAGCCAGAGCCGACAGTCACCCGCTCAAAGGCCGCGTCGAATACCTTCTCCATCTCCTCGGCATCGATGTAAACCCAAGAGCCCTCTTGATTGTATGTGCGGGCGTTGTTGAACATGAGTTTAAAATCGTCTCGATATGCTTGCACGGTTTTGTATTGTCCGCCATTGGCACGTTTTCGCAGATGGGAGAGGGCGATGGGGCGGGTGATTTGTTGGTAATAATCGGGGTAATCCTACAATGGGTTGTTTAGAGTATGTGGAATCGAGGGGTAAAATATACGAACTCGTTTGTCAGGCAGTTCCTTGAACAATTCGCAACGTTTACGTCCCGTCTCATCTTCGCAGGCAAGCACCGCCCGATGACATTCGGTGAATGCCTTTTTCATCTTGTCGCGAACTGCAGGAGGTAAATCGCTGTTGTTAGCTGCCAGTTTGGTCTTCCGTCGCTTCTAAGTGGGTAGGTCAGCGGTGGCGTGGGGTGGGGTAGTGTAGGACTTACTGGATCGTGTTCATCATCATCGTCGTCGTTGATGGAAGGTGTGACAGACATGGACTTGATGCCCCGTTTCCGTTTAGAACCAGCAGGAAGAACAGGCTCAAAGTCCATTTTGGTTTTAGCCTTCTTACCCTTTCGGCCGCGTGAGTCGCTTTCCGAGGTGGGCGTACCACGACCTGAGGCATCAGCATCCTTCACACGATTTGTCGCCCGTCGGTCCTTTTTGTCTCTAGCGCGTTCCGAAAGCTCCTGGATATCTTCGCCTTCCTCCAAAGCCTTGGGGAAAGTGGTTTTAGCGGCGATGATGCGCTCCAGGCGGAGATATACATACCATTGCCCACGCCTCGTCACTCAAACCGTCATTGTAGCTGACAACATTTCGGCGACGTTGACCGCGGCCCTCGATCAAATCGTCGATCTCCTTCACCTCAAACGGTTCATCGTTCTGGTAGCACTCTGGCAGTTCCTCTAACTGGACTAGAGGTTGTGGTGGCTTGCCGCGATTTCCTTGGGCTCTCCAAGACTCCAGCGCCTCTCGCTCGCGCTTCATATCCATTTCGCGGAATATAAGGCCTTCCTTCTCGCTTCGCGCGATCAATTCGTTCAACTCCTCATCATTCATGTCCCCAGCTTCCTCATTTTCCTCCTCTTGGTCGGCTTCAAGGATAGAGCGCTGTTCCGGACATTTATTGGTATATGCTGGAAGATAGTGGTGGAATATGTACCAAAAATTCCTCCTGTTCTTCCTGTGTGGATTTGTTGTCGAATCGACCAGCTTGAATAACCTTGTCGTCGATATCGAGCTTGTACCGGGCACGTTGGTACATGGCCTCTTCGACACTCTTCTCCGTGATAAAACGCAGAATTAGGACAGCTTTTGTTTGGCCAATGCGATGGGCACGATCCTGAGCCTGTAGATCGGCATGAGGATTCCTATACACAGCGACTGAGCCATAACTCCGCGGAAAATCCGTGCTTCAGCTCACCAGTCACTATCGAAACTGTGGGTGAAAGTGCGCTGAGTTTGGTTATCAGTGCAGATACGGATGTGACGCACATGATGACAGTATCGGCTGTTTGTAAATTCAATCCCAAACCACCGGCTCGCGTGGATAAGATGAAAACCATGTATTCTGAATCCTTCGCATTGAAGAGTTGAACAAACGATGCACGTTCCTCTGTTTTCGTGCCCCCGTCTAGGCGAAGATATTTCCACCCCATCATTTTCAAAAAGTCCTCCATGATATCCATGACTTTCGTCATTTGAAAAAAGATCAAGACCTAGGGGGGGAGTAGATCAGTCAGGGTGGTGGGTAAAACATGGATACCGTACCCTATGTCCGGTGGCAAAGAACTTGGGCAAAACTCGGTTCAGCAGCTCGATCTTACCCGATGTGCGGATCAACTTTTCGTCAATGAAGCCACTGGGGCTGATCTTATCCTCTACACTCTCGAACAAGAATGGATGCTGGCAAATCTTCCGCAACTGCATGAGTTCATTACTAAGACCTTTAACACCACCAGAGTTCCTGATCGATTGAAAATGTGAAAACAGCTGAACCGCATGACGGCCGGCGACATACCCTTTGGAATCCTTCCCATCAGCTATCATCTTGTGTTTCTTCATTTGCTTATACAGTTGACTCTGTAGCGCGCTCATTCTCACTTTGATAACTTTCTCGACCTTGTCGGGCAACTCGCTCTCGACATCCTTTTTCAGTCTCCTGAGCAAGAATGGCCTAAGCACCTTATGCAGGCGGCGAATGATGAGCAGGGCCTCTTCTTCGTTCAGCTCGATCTTGTCTCCAGTGCCAGAATTGGCGAATGGGGTGTTGAACCATTCGTCGAAGGATTTGACGGAGTTGAAGATCTTGGGAAGAACGAAATTGAGTAAGGACCATAATTCGGGAAGATTGTTTTGTAGTGGTGTTCCAGTCAAAATGAGGCGATAGCGTGAATGGTAATAGGTGGTAAGGGTTTGTGAAAGTTTGCTCTGTGTGTTTTTCATTCGATGACCCTCATCTGTTGTACCATCAATAAAGCTAATTTTGGCGATGAAATTTTTTGCCCACCAATGATCATATGAACCCATTTGATCTTGCTTAGATATGGACGATCCTTGATGATATACTCGTAGGTTGTGAGCAGAACCTGAAATTGGCCCACTCGCAGATCGCCCTGCAGCGCGCGACGCTGGGCTGGATTTCCCTTGTAGGCAACCATCTTCACATCGGGTGCCCACTTGGCAAACTCCCCGGACCAATTTGTCATTGTGGAAAGAGGCACGATTACGAGGTATGGTCCCCGTTGTCGTTTGGATTCGATGAGGAATGTGATTAGGGATATAGTTTGAATTGTTTTACCAAGACCCTGGGGGCAATTATAGTTAGAGGTGAAGCAAAGTGGAGCTGGTCAAGACCATGTACCATCTCGTCGGCTAAGATACCATTTAGTCGATTATTATATAAACTAACCATCCACTGTAAGCCTTTCAGTTGATATTCTTTCAGTGTTCCACCACTGAGTATACGGGGCTGGCGGGTAATCTTTTCTGAAATCCTATGCGCAACAGCGTAATAGTCGACTTTAGTCTTGTCCTCATTAACATCATCGGCCGCGATTTGGGCCCCGAAGGTGGCCTCCGTAGCGGGACCATCCTCTTGCTCGAATTGCACTTCGGGGGCAAGACTGGGACCGCTTTCGTTCTGCTGAGCAACAACAGCCTGTGCAAGGGAGTCAAGGTAGGCGTCGGTTTGGCGCAGTAAGTGAGTGATACGAGTATCTTTGGCCGTGTCAATCAGCTTCATGTAAGCCTCTTCATCATCAGCCTTGAGGGCCTTCAAACGTTCCTTGGAAATCCGCTCAATCCGTTTCTGTTCCTCTTTTTCTGTCTGAGCATGGAAATTCAAGACAGCGCGACCCAACCGTACGACTCTGTCTTGGGCACTACGGTTGGCCATGATGACTTCCCGGCCATGAGTACAGATGACACCCAATTGCTCGACATGCTTGTGTTTAGCGCGTCGTTCGCGGTCAGCACGCTGTTTACGTTCAAGTTGCTCTGTCATTCGTGCATCGCGAAGGGTGGGCTTGCGGGTTCGGCGGAAGTCTAGACGGTTAAGAGGAAGCATAGAGCCATGATTGAGGCGCTCGGCGACTAGAGCACGGAGAGTTCGCTGCTTCTCGATAAGCCTCAAGGACTTGAGTTCAATGAGGGCTCGCAGTTTCCCATGGGCTGTTGGACTTGGATGAACAAGAGAGTTGAGGCCAAGTTTCGTCCTATCGTCGTCCTTGTTTTTATGAATATCCTCCGTCTGAAGCATATCTTCGAACTCCCCATTGCCAATAGTGGAAGGTAACGATTCCAATTCCCGGATGCGTTGTAGTATCCGGGCCTCGATGAAACGGTCCCGCTCATTCAGAATTTGGTGAGCATCGAGTCCCGCTGGCATGATGGTTGGAATCACTAAGCGCTGTAGTCGTGTTGCGAAGAGATTTGGATCGGTGTCCGAGGACCGTTTGAGATGGGTGAATGGGTGTTGGTAAGCATTGTAAGGATAGATACCGGAGTTGACATTATCCTCGAAAAAGGGACCCTTTGGGAGATTAGCGGGGTCAATGTCAACTACCTCGTGATCCTCAGCCTTGACCACCTCAACAACTGTAACGGCGGGGGTCGTCGTGATGGCGGTTGCGCTCGGGAGTGTAATACTGGGCTCACCCTTTGCAACCTTTACAGCAGCATCCACTATCCTAGAGGGCACATCGGGGGGCTGCAGTAGCTTTTCAAGTTCGGGGACGGCAGTGTTTGGTACACGCATGGCTTGCTGGACATGGTCTGGAACTGGCATGCCTCGACTGATGAGCTTGAAAGCCTGAATTTGGGAACGAAGAGCATTGATCTGCTCTGCGGTGAACGAAACAGGGGTTTGGGAGGTAGGTGGCAATGATGGGTTCGGTACAGGACCTGATGTAATGGATATGGGTGCGGAAGAGCCATTTGCTATGGATGGGACATGGCCATTCGTCATCGGCGAATGTTGCTGCTGTTGTTGCTGTTGCTGTAAGCCTTGGTTGGGGGGTTGGCTTTGATTCCGGCCTTGGTTCGAGTTGTTTAACGATGGTGTTGCCACAGAGGAGGGTGTACTCACCTTGAGTGACAGCTTGAACATATTTTATAAGTGTCTCTATTTCGTTGGGTGATTTTTGCTCATGGGGGTTTTTGCGCAAGAAGTTTAGCCGCTGAGGAAATGATTTGAATTAGAGTACGGGTGAGGGTGAAGGATACAAATACATACCGCGATCAATTGCTGTAAATCCGGCATTCCAGGTTGCCTCTGTTGTTGCTGGGGTATACCTTGTGGCTGAGTCATATTGGATGGCAGGCCATTGCCCAACATTTGGGCTGACATTCTGGCGGGAGGCCGTCAAGAAATGAATGTCGGTGTGAATGTAATTTGTCGCGTCTGGGCTCCTTGCCTAGCGGACTACACAAATCACAAAAAAAATGTCACGAATTCGAATCTTGCCTCGTGATGGAACGCAGAGAGATTGGCTACACTCGTTACACTGCTGTCACATCCCGAGT
This sequence comes from Collybia sp. MG36, assembly GCA_003313185.1. NCBI lineage: Eukaryota > Fungi > Basidiomycota > Agaricomycetes > Agaricales > Clitocybaceae > Collybia > Collybia sp. MG36. The sequence goes on from QGOG01016065.1 coordinate 12,005, forward strand.
CACAACCGAGTCAACATCTCTCGATCACGTGGGCGACCTCATATCCAGTCGCGCCCAATCTCGCTCCTGACTCAAATCTCATTCTGCAACCATGCCAGCTGAAAGAGCAGGAGTATGGCTGCCCATCTCCCCTTTGTATCTTTCACTCACCTACAAACCTAGTACACAGTCACCATGTTCCTCGTCGACATCTCTCCGTCAATGGGAGACATGAGGGCGGTCGATGTCGAGGGACCCGATGGCGAATCTGTACCGGTGGAGATGACCAATCTTGAATGGTCACTCCAATTCGTCAAACTCAAAATACAGGAAATGGTACGCGCTATTGGATGCCAATGGGCGCGACGATTACCATTCGTTGGTAGATATTTAATGGGCGAAAGACCGACCAATGTGGCGTTGTTATATTTGGTTCTGAAGGTCAGTCGACTAATTTGCCTCCGTCGTCATCCATGACGGGATATCCCAAGAAACCGACAATGCCATCAATAGCAAGAACGGAGGCTATGAGCACGTCGCTGAATACATCCCCATTGGTCAGCCTAATGCCAAAACACTTGCCAAAGTCGATAGGTTGCAACCATCTACTGTCTCGGGAGATCGTAAGTCAATTATGCGTGTATCCCACAACCCCCGCTAAACTGTCGTACAGCAATAGATGCGCTCATTGTTGGAATTGAAACCCAGGCAGTGTATCTCGCCTCCAAGAAATCGTGGACTCGCAAAATAGTTCTTATTACGGATGGCAGAAGTCCCATTGAACTTGAGGATTGGGAAGCGACCGCAGGGAAGATGAACGCACTTGATATCCACCTCACAATCATGTATGGCTTCTCCCCCAAGGCTATATATACTAACACTATCTCAGCGGCGTCGATTTTGATGACGAAGAGCTGCCGTATGCTGAGCCTGATAAACCCCACATCAAGGTATTGTTTAATTTTCTCTACTGTCTGGTATCAACTCTTGATTTTTGGAAGCGTACAAACGAGGCATTTTTCCATACTTTTGCCTCAAAGTTGACGAGTGGTATCATTGGAAATTGCGCCCTAGCATTGCAGGAGACTAGTCGGCCTGATATCAAACAGGTCAAGTCCGCTCTGACGGGCACTCTGCTTCGACTCGGCGACGTTGAGACGAGGGAAGAGGAAGCCCTTGAGATTAACGTCAAGACTAGTAAGTGTACAGCACTAACTAGGCCCAAGAGTTGGAAGAAGTATGCCAAAAGGGAGTACGACCCCAAGGAGGGTGCTTCCGAGGATGAGGATATGGAAGAGGAGAGCGAGCAAAACATCTACACCTCATTGAAGATGAGAAGTGAATATTACGTTGATCCGAACCAAGGGGACAGCGACGATGAAGACGGAGATGTCAAAATGGAACCTGTCGACAACGAGATTGACGAGGCCGAAGATAAAGCAAAACTGAACGAGAACCTCGAGAAGGTGGAAAAAGAACAGCTGGTTCGCGGGTTCAAATATGGAACAACATACACCCCTTGTCCCGATGGTCAATTCCCAAGACTATCGACCCGAAAGGGGATTGACATCTGTGGTTTTTTCCCGGCCAAGAATGTACGCAGTTATCATCTCCCTATCATTGTTCTCTGATTTCCCCTAGTTCCGTCGTGAATTGGCTATGGGGGAAATCCAGTACATTTGGGCCGACCCTGGATCCCCCCGCCAGCAAGTTGCACTCTCATCCATCGTCCAGGCAATGTACGAAAAAAATGTGATAGCAATAGCCCGTTGGGTCAGCCGCGACGGTATGGATCCTAAAATGGGTGTCCTCGCCCCAACTGTGTTTGACAAGGTCGACTGTTTCTTATGGTCACAGGTCCGTCCCTTTCAGCGGATCGAACAGCCTAGCCTCATCCACGGAAGTAGATGCCGTTTGCGGATGATGTACGGAAGTACACATTTGCTTCGCTCGATCACCTTGTAAACAAAAAAGGAGAGATTGTTACTGAACATCCCTTCATTCCAACAGGAGAACAAATTGATGCAATGGACAAATTTGTCGATGCCATGGATCTCATGGAAGCTGGCGAGAAGGACGACGAGGGGTATGTAACTGGATTTCCCATAAAGAAACTATATCAAGTCCAATGAATCAGCAACCGCTACCCTTGGTTTGACACTCGCCTTTCCTATAATCCGGCTATACATCGGACCAAACAAGCCATGTTTCATTGTGCCATCGTTTCTGATCTCGAGAGCAATCCTCTTCCGCCTCCACACCCCGACCTTCTTAAATACTTCAACCCTCCGCGGAAAGTGCTCAAGAATGCACGCGAAGCAATTGAGGAATGCAAGAGCGCGTTCAGAATTAAGAAAGGCGAGTCTACCACCTTTAATTCAGGGTATAATACTTACACAAACCATAGTTCCCAAAAAAGTCGCAAAAGCACGGAAGGATGGCCATGTTCACGGCCAAGAAGACGATAATGCAATGCTTCTGCTCGACCAGAGACCCGGTTCTGGCGGGACACAACTCAAAATTGTCCAGGCGGAGGCAGAGGCGCCCCAGGCCGCTTCCAAAGGCAAAACGACTAGCGGCAGCGATACCGAAGATGATGATGAGGAAATGCTCCTCGACAAACCCAAGCCGATAGATGAACCTCGGAGGAACGACCACCCTCTACCCACCCCCGCGCGCTCGCTGTCACCCGATATTGACCTAGGTCGCGCGCCGGGTAGGATCGTGGGGACAACATACCCGCTAGCTGATTTCCAAAGGGGCTTGTTAGCTGTCAACGCAATTGGGAGGGTCATAGATGACCTTGGCGCTGTTATCACAGAGATTATCCTCAAGCCGTTCGCCTCCAGACGAACGGCCGAGCTGCTTGAGTGCATGAGAGTACTGAGGGAGACTTCGTTGGATGTAAGATATTATCTATGTTTTTGACTGTACACGTCTCACGGCCACTCATAGAAAAGCAAGATTGATGCCTGGAATTTGCATGTCCGATGCTCTTCCTTCGATCTATTAAACTAACGCCGCAGTAGGTTTCTCCAACAACTGCGAGATAAATGCATCAATGGCCAGCCTGGAAACCTCGCCTTTTGGTCGCAAGTTACCACCGCCGGACGGAGCATGAGCTTGATCAGTGTCACAGAAGCCCAACAACATGGCGGCTCTTCGCGTATAACAGACTTGGAGTCTGAAGAAGTGTGTCCATATTCATGTGCAACGACGGGAAACTAACCACCCTCACCAGTTTATCGCTCCAAGAATCTGAATAGACACGGAATGTACATCAAGCCATTTCTCCGTTATTTATTTGCATTATAATTCTCCTCCTCTCCTATGTCAATGTACGAATGAGAACCAGTTGCCAGTGTACTAGGATGCGGTATGTTGCTGTCGGAAATTGGCGAGACAATCTGCAGAATAACTTACAAATGTCAGCGACATACGTTAGAGTGGATGAGCGACTCTATAAGTGAGCCAAGCGATGCGACCGACCTTGTTACAGACCGGTGTAGGTGCTGGATATGTTTGGCACCACGCGAGAGGGCGACTGCCAAGGCCCACTGGTCGATCCGCTGACATATTGAGGCAGCGTTGGGGCAGGATATGCACCGCTTTAAGCCAAAAGGATATGACGCGCTTGCCCAGTATGGAGTAAACTTTTTCCAACGGTTCTTCACTTGAATCACTTCCCTCATTTTCCGAACAAACAACCAAAGGAGTATTTGGATATCAATTGACAAGAGACTATTTGCGGAATTACAGTTCATCGACTCAATGGGTGTAGAATCAACCGAACCTGCGCCATTCAATACAAGCCCAACCTGAGGTTGGATGTGTTCGTCTTACCACCCTGAGGCCCAGCATGGCCGGCCGCCCCCTTCCCAATAGCCGCAAGCGCATCCATCGTGGCTTGTTGCTGTTGTCTCTGCGCGGCTACCAACGTTTCAAACGCAGCATTGTGCTTGGACATTGCATCCTTTTGTTGTGCCTGAGCTGTAGTAAGCATATTCTCGATCTGATGCTGCTGCCGCTGCATTGACGCCTGTATCAGGCTAAATGCCTGATTTTGATATGCATTCGTATACCCTCCAGCGGGGCCTAACGATGGATGCGGCACTGAAGGATAACCGATCCGGGATGCAGCAGATACCCCGAGCCCACCGGTCAAACCCGCAGTCCCGTTGGCGAGCCCACCAGCAGCGATGCCACCAAAGAAGCTCGCAGCGATATTCGCGTCCTGAATGGAGGCGATTCCGAGAGTACTATCTTCCAACTTTTTCAGAATGTTGATACCTCCGCTACCCGCCTTCGTCAACCCTGGTAGTTGTGGAAGCCCAGGGCCAGGGATGGAGTACGACTGAAGGGGTGGAGCGCCTCCTGGCTGGTTAGGTTGTTTCGGGGAAGGGCCGAGCGGAGGCGGATGATATCCCGCTGTAGATGAGGTATTTGGGGCAGAATGAGGCTTGGTTATAGGACTAAAATGTGTTCCCTCTTCTCCCTTCCCCCCGCAAGGGTGGGGAGATAGTTGAGAAACAGGGTGATCTTGTGGAGGGGCGAGACCAGATTTCGAGGGTTGACTTCGCTGTACCGACAGGGGGGAAATTTCTGCGGTAAGCGATCGCGCATTGATAGAATGGCTGCTAGAGCACTCCGATGCGGTACCACTTGTGTGGAATGCAGACCCGGGGTGCTTCAGCTCCTTTATTTCGGGGGAGGACAAGCTGCCATCCGATGCTAAGAGCACAGTTTCCTGGTTTGGCTTGGGCGTTTCCTTGGATTCAAGAACAGCTGGTGGGATGTCGGCTGGGTGTCGACGTGATATCTTTGGGGGGAACGGCATAAACCGTACATAGATCCTAGACAATTCGCATAAGTATCGGAAGGCATAACATAAAATGGCCAATGAGGCCCCGTCAACCCACCATGATTCGAAGCTAAATCACAGAAGAACAAAGTTCAGCGACAGTGCACCCGGATGTGCGGGTGGATAGTCATACTCACTCTGCACTATAGTCCGCATACCACCCATATGGAAGCGGCCTCTTGTCGGGGTTCTCGCACCCATTGGGGTCTTTGGGGGGGACAGGCTGGGTAGGTCCGAACATGCTATTTTTTGCCGGTCGAGAGTTTGAGTGGGAATGGATAAGCTAACACGAAGTGGACTGAAGATAATTGATGCGCCGAATTGGAGTTGTTATAGTTCGATTGGAAAAGGGGGAAACAAGGTGAAACTAAAATAGGGGCCATCACTGGTCTCGGAAGTTGGGATCAGCCCCGCCAGGGGTCTCGGAACGAGTGTTGTACAATTTGTAAAACAAGTTGTCCAAGCGAAGGAATGGCCACCTCTTAGCAGTTGCAAGAGATGATTGATGAAGCTAAACCGCATGGTTGCGGAAAGCAGAATTCGGGACATCTGGAATTCCAGTAATCTAAATAATCTGAGTAGCAGCACAATAAAAAATTTCAAGAAATAAATATTGGACAGGTATGGCATCTTGATGGACACGAACCTCAAGTATATGCCATGAAATTATGTAGTGGAACTGGTCGTCGGACGCACGTTGGCTGCTGTTCCACTCGGCATCGTTTTACCCTCATCAATAACAACGACTGTAGCCAGATTGTGTCAGGCTTCAGCCCGTCAAAAAAAAGTGACAAAACTCTGGTTTTATTCATCCGCTATAGCTATTTGCCTTGAGGGTCGACGGCCTCGAACGCCTACCTTTTTGAGTCAGAATTCTAACGCATCCAACCAGTGCAAGAGCTGCATGCACCAACCCCAGTAGTTCCTCGCCGCCTGTGCATCGACACTCCAATTATGATGACCAGCCCAACCCTGGGAGGGAGCCCCCGCGAGGACCTCCATTCCCCTGTACCCCACCTTCTTGACGCTAGTGTCGATGCCTCTCCAATCGAAGCTAGGCTTATCCATGATTTCTTAGCGCAGGTGGAAGGGCAAATTACAGATATCAACCTGGAACTGGAGCAGATGAAAATTAAACTCATCCAATTATTGCAGGAGCGAATCGGGAACTCATCCAATTATTGCAGGAGCGAATCGGGTTAACCTACATGGCGGCGAAACACCAAGAATTATTTTTCCCAATCCGAAAATTACCAGCGGATATTATGGCAAAGATATTCATCGAGTGTCTCCCGAGCAGCCCATGCGGATGGAGGCACCCACACCCTTGGCATTACCCTTTGTTGGTGGCACAGATAAATCAGAGCTGGAGAAAAGTAGCTCTTACGACGCCAGAGCTTTGGGTAAATTTACATCTCAATTTGCAAAGCCACACCTTCCAGAGCACCCTGAACTTGGTGCAAACTTTCATTCCTAGGTCCGGGAATCATCCGCTGTTTATCTCTCTTGACCAACAAGAGAAAATTTTGGACTCCTCCCCCCTTCTCACGTTACTCTTCGATCAATCTGATAGGTGGAAATCTCTCAAGTTTTGTCTGCCCATATCGAGGTTCAAGATTCTTTCACCTGCGCGGGGACGTTTGTCGGCACTTGCCAGCCTAGGAATATCCGCACCGGACAGCATAACCTCCCCAGAGAGGATATCGCGTTTCGATATCTTCGAGGTGACACCCCGCCTAAGGGACGTGAACATCCATGGTGACTTCTCGCCGCGCGCCATTGCTTTACCCTGGGCTCAATTATCAATTTGGTCAAATGACTATGCTCTTTTTGCAATTTCTGATTGCATTGCACTCTTCAACCGAGCACCGGGACTTCTAACATTTACAGGCAGGCTCTCGGACACAGATACTCACCCAATACCTGTGGACATGACTTCATGCGCGCTGCCATTCCTTACTTCTCTTGACCTTACTTTCAAGAAACAAAATGATATTTCTCTCTTCCTGGAACTTGTGAATCTACCTTCCATCAAGACCCTTTCACTCACCATGTTAAACACGTTTTTGGACTCGCGTTGGCCCCAGGATGCCTTCATCGCCTTCTTGAAGAGGTCGCAGTTTCTCAGGAGTCTCACCATTCGCCATGCTAGATTCTTGCACCACGATATCTCAGAATTTCTGCGCCATACCCCCTTGTTAACCGACTTACACCTTGAATCGGAACTGCTCCACCTCATCGACGACCCCCTCCTGAAATCTCTCACTTGTGGACACAACAACGCCTCAGCGAACCTGGGCCCGAACCTAAAGAGCATTGGATTCAAAGGAAGGATCCAATGCTCTGACATGAGCCTCATTTCTATGATCCTATCGAGGAGGACGACTACACAACAAGACGCGTTTGGGTTCGGTTGCTTGGAGTCGGTCTATGTGGAACCCTACGCCTGCTATCAGCTGGATTCGTGCTTTATTGCTCGGCTTCGATGCCTGGAAAATCAAGGGCTAAAAACTACCCCAGAGAGGTACTGCTCATGATCGCGCGGGGAATTTCCAAACCACTCAGGTTGCAGTTCAGAGGCGTCCTTGTTCGGAGACGAGGTCAATTGCCACTTCCGGCTTGGAGTGGGGTAGTGTTATTCTTGGCAGCAGGTGTATCCGCACAATATCGTAGTTTCTATGATCGTATACATAATTTGAACCCAAGCGGATGGCCACGAAACTACCTGCGATATTAATGGCACAACTACAAAGCCATTCGCTCATTGTTACAACCCCTCGCTTTGGTTATGGACTCAATTCCTCCCCCACCAACCTCCCAATAGACTACTAAGACCACCCCGGGCCGGAGCCTGGGGCTCTGGAGTTGCAGGTCGAATTTCTTCGATTGCAGATTTAGTAGGCAGTTTCTTTTCTGCTTTCTCTGTTGTGGGCTCGGCCCGGGAAACAGAAACAGCTGGTTGTTTCCCGGCTCGCTCTAACAATCGATCCATGTTGAGTTCCGCGTAGTTGAGAGCGATGTTGAAAAACAAAGGCTTTTGGTATGATTTTCCGTCTGCGTCTGTGGAGCCGCCATTATAGGCAAACCAATCTCGCTTGAACTGCAGGCCATCGGCAGCAAGGTCATTCTCTAGTTCATGGACGGCTTCAGTATTGAGCGGGAAGAAAGCTGGGTGGCCAGACGATATGGGATCAACATCTGGGAGGGAAAGTGCTGCCAGTGTTTCCCGGATATAAATATTGGCGTGTTGGACTAACGTCAAGGCTTCCGCGTATTTCCTGAGTGGTGAATAGCAGCGTGCCAAATACGAGCACCTGTCGGAAGATGGTCAGATCCTTGGAGGTGGGGTGGTGAATGGCACAAACCTGCGAGCTTTGGTGAAGGTTAGTCTCGCTTCAACAGCTGACGTCAGGTCGGGGCTATCGTCGACTACACTCAGCGTACGCATCTGGCTGAGGCTCTGCAGTGCGGTGTCGAGGAGTTTGACAACAGCTGGGTATAAACGGCTATCGACCGGCTCCTGCTTTGACTTGACCGGTTGGGCCAGGTGTGAACCGCGCGTATCGGAATTCTGTGATAAGAGGAGGGCCGACACAAGGAGAAGATCACGTTGAATCCGTCGCGAAAGGAGCTTGTATACGATGTATGCGTGGAGGAACTGAATATCCCGAGCTCCGGGGGCGGAAGAACCAGATGTAGTACCACTCAACTATGTCGATGAGGAGCGGAGAATGGTATGAAAAAATGGACGCACCTGTTGCGCTTCCACAAGCTTGCGAGCTACTTCCTCCGCATCACTGAGGGTATGGAGGACAGTATCATAAGCGGCGACCCCCCTCTTGGAACCACTCCCTTTGGGTTTTATTTCGCCAGAATTGCTTTGGTTCTGCCCATCAAGCTTGGCCTCAGCATCTTGAACTTTCAATAGCACATCCACTAGCTCCGGGTTCCTCACTGGGATCGGCTGCCCCTCCCAGTTTAATTCAGCCAGCTTCTTCCGTGATTCACCCTTGACCGCCACCGACCCTTCGGACCTCAACTTTTTCAGCAATGTGTCACACCCTTCTACGATATCGTTTCGGTGTCTGGGGGCAATTTCGGCGACGATTCCATCAACATCATACGCCTTGGCTCTCCCAAGTTCATGCGCGGAATATCGGATCTCTGGGCTAATTTCGTCGGAGAATAATGTGGCCAAGGCTTGGTCCCTGCTTGTGGAGGCTGCTGCTGCCAACTCGTCCAAAAGGCCCCGTGCTACACTCAGTTGCACGAGAGCATCTTCGAAATCATCCCGATAGCGCAAAAAGCGACCATTTAAAACCAGGGTATAGATTGTGGCTTGCAACAGACCCTCGGCCGATAGACGAGATGACGCATGGAGTGATTGGCAATGCGAGAGAAGCTGAGTAGACCAATTGACGGCACGGCGAAACCTTCCAGTTGCGTGGTGTCTTAACGTGCTAGCTCCGCTCTCATTGGCTGGTTGCATTGACAATGAAATTAGCTCTTGGGAGTACGACCAGGCGCGTTCGGCCTCGAATAAAAGCAACTGGAGGCTTGAAACGGTGTTATAAATTAAATCTATGGAGCAAAGTATGCGTTTCTTACTGCCCGTTACGAATGGTATCCGTATTCAATGGGGGTAATTTCTTGAATTCCCGTCCTTTTCCGTGGGTCATTTTGAGAGTGGACCTCAAGCGATGAGTGCGATTGGCACAGTGCTTCCTGGGTATGGGATCAACACTTTTTGCCCCCGAATTTGAAGGTCTCGCACCGATATCGGACATAGTCATTATACCGCAACCCGTAGGCATTCCTCTGCTCATTCGCAAGTTGCAACGCTACACATAGACCAAGGTTGATTTACACTTTTCCATATATCCGATGTAAAGGAAGTACATACCCTTGAAATTTACAATATCCTTTCCTGGACCGGACATGTTTCGAATTTTCCACCAGAATCTCGCAGGTTCTACAGAGTGACGGGAGGTTGTGGAAACTTGTGATGGACGGAGTGCAAGCGAATCCAAATTCAAATCAGTTTCGTGGCTGATTAGGACTTCATAAAGTAAATTACATTATTCGCGGACAACACTTCTCTGAACTACTAACACGACTTCAATGGCCTCCGAAGACCTCCTTCCCGCAACCCTCCAAAACGTCCTAGATCAAACATCCCTCAAGTGGATATTCTGCGGCACGTCTCTAAAGTTTGAGCTTTCCTCGCGTTGCTCACATATTCGACAGGTGGAAAGGGGGGTGTAGGTATGTTCTAAAATAAATGGCTCAGGAATCACTTCACGACATGAACGCTCAGGAAAAACCACGACTTCATGCTCTCTTGCGATCCAGCTTGCGAAATGTCGCAAGTCAGTGTTACTGATCGTATGTGCTGTGTCTCCTACATTCATCGTATTGCTGACCGAACCTGTATCCAGTCCACAGACCCAGCCCACAATCTCTCGGACGCGTTTGGCCAGAAGTTCTCTAAAGATGCGACGAAAGTGAACGGATTCGACAACCTTTTTGCCATGGAAATCGACCCAACAAGTTCAATCCAGGAAATGGTCGAGCAATGTGAGTCGGCCCTACACGGCGATGTGGAGGCGGAATGACTCAATGCCTTGTCGTGCTAGCCGATTCGAATGGAATGATGGGATCCATGATGCAAGACCTTGCTTTTGCCATTCCTGGGGTCGATGAAGCCATGAGTTTCGCTGAGATCATGAAGTCAGTCACTTATCGTAGCATATTTGAGCCCACATCCACCTAAGCACGCCACACAGACATGTGAAATCGATGGAATATTCGGTCATTGTGTTTGATACAGCACCTACAGGACATACTCTACGCTTCCTCTCCTTCCCCACCGTCCTGGAGAAGGCTCTAGGGAAACTGAGCTCTCTAGGCTCCCGTTTCGGGCCTATGATTAGCCAGGTACACTCATCTATCCCAAAGGGACTCTTTCGTCTGACTGTCTGAAAGATGTCTAGCATGATGGGTGGTGAAGCTGGCTCTCAAGAAGACATGTTCGCCAAGCTCGACTCCATGCGAGCCGTCATTACAGAGGTGAACACCCAGTTCAAGGATCCAGTAAGTTGCCCTATTTCTCATTCCCGAGGACCCCTGAAATACCACAAAAATGCAGGAAAAAACTACTTTTGTCTGTGTCTGCATATCGGAGTTCCTCTCGCTCTATGAGACCGAACGGCTGGTGCAAGAGTTGACGGCATACGAGATCGATACACACAACATCATCGTGAACCAGCTCCTGTTCCCCAAGAAATGTATGTTTATCCCGCAACCCGTGTTTGGATGGTACTGATACACCCGAAGCCTCCAACTGTGAACATTGCAGCGTGAGGCAGAAGATGCAGCAGAAATACTTGGCGGAGGCCCACGAGTTGTATGACGAGTTCTTCCATATCATACGCCTTCCGCTCCTCACGGAGGAAGTGCGGGGACCTGAGAAGCTCAAGGAGTTTAGCAAGATGTTGGTGGAACCCTACGTGCCCCCACAGGATTGACACTACTGCATCGTATTCGTAGATGGCTTAGATACCATGTTATAAACTCTGAAATAATTGTGGATCATACAACTCATCCGAGGTTTTCTAAGCAACGTCCCAAGATACTCGATTTTATTCGGTGCCCTGCTTGGGGTTCTAGATTATGTACACACAAATTTTGATACATGTACTCGGACACCTGGAGAACGAAGAGGTAGGTATGACATTGGGGTAGCATAATCAGGAATCAGCTGATATTCTGTTCTTGCCACCATTGCGTCCACCCTGGCGTCCTCCCGGCCTGTTGCCTCGCTTGCCTTCGGGGAAATCGTTGCCGCCAGCGCCATTGTTGCCACCATTATTTCCGGCGCCGTTGTTGCCTCCGTTGTTGACTTCAGCGCCATTATTACCGCCAGCACCATTGTTGCCTCCGTTGTTTCCAGCACCATTATTACCGCCAGCACCATTGTTGCCTCCGTTGTTTCCAGCGCCGTTATTACCGCCAACACCATTGTTGCCGCCGTTGTTTCCGGCGCCGTTATTACCGCCAGCACCATTGTTACCTCCGTTGTTTCCAGCGCCGTTATTACCGCCAACACCATTGTTGCCGCCGTTGTTGCCGCCATTATTGCCACCAGCACCGTTGCCGTTACCATTGCCAGCTGGGGGAGCTCCACCAGGAGTAGCAGTGAACTAGACAACAAATTAGTCTCCTATCCCTAGGTCAGGGATAAACACGCACGTAAACACAGTCGTCCAAGGAACCATGTTGCGCGATAGGTACGATGACGGGCTGGTGGTTGGCTGCACTGTTGATAGAGCAAAGCCTGTAGGCGCCGGCGGGGAGACCGCTTGTGACGTCCGCAGTCAGGACACCGCCTTGAGCAGCGCCGTTCAACCCCTGTAAGTGCAAAGTCAGTAGGGTTTGGCGAGTGTATCGATCAGGCAAACCTTGAAAAAGGCAAACTTCTTTGGGTCGGTGGGCGCCGTTTGATCGAGGGCGCTCAGTTGTTCGACGACAACATGGGAGTGGCCGATAATCTTGCCCTGGCCATTAAGCTGTTGAGGTGCGGAAAAATAGTTGGCCTGGGCGTTGACAAAAGCGCCGGTCTGCATATTGGCGATGGCCATGGTGATGGTGAAGGCCTGGTCAGAGGGAATGGTGTCTCCGTTCTTCGGGACCGTGAATTTCGCGGAGGGCATGCCGTCAACGGAGGGGATAGCGCCGATGGGCGCTGGATTACATGAGCCACCAGTGACTTGTTTGCCGTCAGTAAGAGGAAGGGGGACCGTTAGGCAGAAATTGATGAAATTGTTCGTGGAGGTGAGAGATGGTACTTGGCCTGGAACGGTGGTGAGCACACGTCAGGAACCATTTAGCACAGAGAACAAACCAGCAGCGGGGACATCTTGACCGTTGTTTGCGAAACCAGGGGCAATAACCTTGGGGTCTAGGGCTGCACGGCGATCAGACCATACTCCACCGCTCGTCAATCATCAATAATGGACTTACTCAGGGAGGTTTGTGGATCGCCTCCACCATTACCCCCATTGCCTCCACCACCGCCGCCATTGCCACCGTTATTCTTTCCATTGTTACCGTTTTGGCGAGGTAAGACTCCGCTGGGGATTTCGAGGGCAAATGCAAAAGGGAACGCAGGAAGAGCCACAAAGAGGGATACTACAGTTGAAAACTTCATTTCTGATTTTGTAGGGGTAACTTCGCAGAAGTTTCAAAAGAATGAGTTGGGTTCAAGAACAGCTCGTAAGGTCAAAGCCCGCTATATATGCAGAGTCAGAAGGGTGGGGCGACGAGTCATTGTGGCATGCTTACAGGGAGTGTGAGGGCAGCACGGCTGCGAAATACTGGAAGAGAGAGGGAGAAGGGGAAAAACCAACAGGTGGTTCGAGGGGCGACTCTATTGTTTTTATATGGGCGTTATCCGCAATGCCATTGGATTTTGGGCCTTGATTCATGCCCAAACTTTGTTACCACGGGAACATTTTGGTTCCTTTTAGTTTAGTTTGGAGGGTTGTCCTGTGGTTTAGGGTCCAACAAAGCCAGGGCCCCCCCCCCATTGTCCTAGAAAGGTTTGGCCTCGGGTCGGGATGAAAAATTTAAAACCCGTTCGCATTGTATCAGCCGAGCACAGCACCACTGGAGGGTTTTCAACAAGATAGTCCGATACGAAAAGCATACCATCCACTTTTCAAGATATCGGTGGGCTTTGAGTCGGCGGCTACGCGCTACACGCAGATCATTCACCGTCACGCGATCAAGCAGGGATGTCACACAGTGACTCTGAGTCTGACGCACCACAAAGACTCGGCGACTCGGGGGCACTGTGACTAATTACAAGGGGCCAGGGGTGCGACGGTGTAGTGTATGACAGTATTTTTCAGTATTTATTCCTGTGTTCAGAGCTAGTCCAGCTTCGACGGGCTGCGTGCTTCGAAAACAGTAACCGGAGCTCT
>QGOG01016213.1:0-39146 GCA_003313185.1 Collybia sp. MG36
ATGAAAAAGAGAAACTCGGTGCTTGGAGGGTCATCAAACGATCCTCTGAGTAGCCACCGATATGCAACGTTTTAGCATCAAGCACTTGGATCTTTACTGGACTTCCGTCGCAGTAGTAGGGTGCTCTGGCACCTACTTCAGGGCATCGCCTGACTGAGTACTACCTACAGACCATATATAGACACATCGCGTAGACATTGAGCAACCAGACCGCATCACATTCCAGCGCGACCCCACTTGTGGAGCGTCCAAGCAGATCAGCCGTCTCCATCGCCAACGAGAGGTTTAGTAAATTCAGTCAACGTGTTAGGTTAGCCCGCCAGTAGCGAGTGGGCTGCATGGCAAGTAAATATTATTATACATGGAATGAATATGCAATTGGGAACATATGAAAAAACCGACACCGTGATACATCCAGATTTCGCGCCCATCTTCAAGATGGAAGGGTAAATTGATGGTGATAGAATTGTGGGATAACAATCAATCATTCTTGGCCGAATCCCTCGGTTTCTCTGGGAGAATATACACGTCAGTTTAGGCAGCAAGGATAGATATTTTTCGACGAACTCAATTGCAAATAGTAGCTTTGTCTCCAGACTTTCATAATCCTGATATGGCGGCAAGTCAAGTCGGTTGAAGCAGGTATGGCTACGGGGGAGCCCTTGGGGGTCACCCGATTTCTCAATTGTAAATCGTCGTGGTCCATCTGAACCTTGAAGATCTTTGAAGCCATTGACGGGTACCCGGGAGGTACCAGTTGTAAATTGTAGGAGGCGGGATTTTCGTTCGGCGGGCCATGAACGGATGCACTGCCAGAACCATTCAATGACCTGATCGGTTTTTTCGTAACCACGGTAATCGGTGAATTTGGTCCAGTCGTCGCTAGACAAGTGTTAGGCACGGGCGATTCGTAAAGCGCATGGACATACATATCGATTTCAGACATCCCACCAATTAGGAGTTCCAGCTCGCGCTCATCAAAGACACTGATCAAATCTGCAGGGATGAGCTCCAAGAGACCCTCCATGAACGCATCAAACTGTTCTTTGACTCTTTTCGAGATGCGATACGCGACGACTGCGTCAACATATTCTTTCTTGTTCTCTTCAGTAACCGGCACATCGCCACCTCCTGGTTTCAGTTCGACGGTTACAAGTTCGCCGAAACGTTCCTCGGTTGTGGTGAATGTCTCATCAAGAACATCAGTAATGTCATTGTCCCTATATTGTAACAAGGACTTGAGAGAGGGAGGAATGAATGGGCGAATGAAACTTACAGCATCCAGACGAGTGATCTATGCAGAACAGCCTCGACGCTTTCAAGGTCAGCCAGTGACATGAGTTTTCCAAGTATCATCTTATAGAAACTGGGCACAAAGTATGCATCGAGGAATCTCCTGTGGAAGATGGCAAGGCCCAGGCATCTTCCAATGAATTTGAAGTAGCTCAGGTGGTCAGGGTTAATGCCAGAGGCAGGATTGATCTGAAGGGTGTAGTTATCATGGGTAGAATATTCAAACAGCCCGTAGCTGGGATTGAAAATCTCGTGAGAGAGGAGGAAGAACCATTCTCTGCAACAGTTGAGTGGGAGGATACTGACTGGATCGAGAAGCCAACCTTGATACGCCACCATAATCTAATCCATCCTCACCGTCGAAGCTGACCATTAGTCGGCGTTTCAGATCTTCTCCACTCAGACCCATGATAGCACCGTAGCTGTCCTCCAAGATTCGGTTCCTGCGAACTTTCACTTCGCACTTGCCAGCCAAAACCCTCATCTTGGGCTGGGTTCTAAAATAGACCACCTTTCTCCTGTAGTCTCGCTTATATTGAGGTGCTCCATCATCGACGTGCGTAGGTAGCCTTGGGTCGTCCCAAGAGGTTGTCCGTGTGTTGTGGTCAACGAAATAAACACGCCCTGTAGATGTTAACCGCATTTCCCAGCCCGAGGGCAATGGTCCCAAATTGGCATTAGTGGGGGGTCGGGCAACTGTCACAGATCCTGTTTGGTTGGGAGCTCGTCGAGGATCAACCCAGGTGGTTGTACGCGTATGGTGATCAACAAAATAGGCTCGGCCTTCAGGTGTCCGACGTTCCTCCCATCCAAGCGGAAGGGGTATATCAGTGTATGACCCCGTTTGAGCGGTCGGGTTTGCGGCCGGTGGTGTGGGAGTTGACGCCACCGTGCTTGTGTTACGTGAAGGTGCTGGGCTCTGCGGCAGGCCGGGATTCGGAGAGCTCTGAGGCACTTGTCCCGTGACTGGCGGGCGATGCCAGGTAGTAGCGCGCGTGTTGTGATCAACGTAGTACGCCCTGTTCTGAGCATCGATTCTACGTTCCCAATTGGCAGGAAGAGGGACCCCATTTTCATCATCTGTCATTCGGCCAGGATTGTTTACACTCGGAGTCGTGTTGGGGCGAACATTTGGTGATTCTACGGACTGGGAAACGAATCGCGGTGAGGGCGCAGGTGCGACATGGCTAGACGTCGGGCGGAGCGAAGAGCCGGAGTACAACGACGATGACCTAGAATTTTCCTGCTCATTCGGTCGCGGATTTGGTAGGTGTGGCTGGGGAATATATGAATGATTGGATGATGGCCCACCCTGGATTTGTCCTGGATATATATTATCCGAAGCGGAGGGGTGGAACGCTAGATGGTCGGATGGTGCAGTTGGAGCACTCGGGGGAGGCTGAGTGGTGAGAGAAAACCCGAAGAGAAGTTGTCCGTATACAACAAGGTTGTTACTAGACATCGTTAAATCCCTAGTAATCATGCCTGGAGGAGATATCAAGGCCGGTTATGCAAATTGATGCTTTGATGACATACCTTGATTGCTAATAGCATAGCTAATGGCTTCTGAAGCTGGGATATTGATCACGCCAAGAAAGCCTACAGCAGAGGTGGTCACACAGCGGACCAATGCTTATGATCAAGGTATACCTTGATCTCGTTTTCTGAATTTCCGATGGTCAAACACTTGAATGGCGACCATCGATGACTGTTGGACAGTGCTTCAAAATTGTTAGATATTCAAGGTATTTCATGAGAATTTGCAAACTAACACATCAAAGTGTTCATTCCAAGAGGGGCTTAGAGATTTTCGGATGATGGCTGTTGTGCTTGTTTGCTCCCCGTCGACGGTAAGGACCGCAAATGGATCGGGTAAGCTCAAAAGCTCGCGTTTGGCGAGACCGTTTGCCCCATAGACTTGAGATTTGAATCATTTTGCTTTAGGGTAATGTGAGTGATAGAATTACTACATGACCTACGTGTTACTCGTATCGGCCGCTCAAGATCATTTAATCTGGGTGGTGTGGGTGAGGTTGTGAAATTGACGCTGGGTGTTGCATCACGATACCTGCTTGAACTTGCCATACCCTGGAGTGATATATCCAAGAGGTGGTATATTATCCCCTTGACCCGACTCGTGTGGTTGCAGATAAGAGCTGGGAGGAGGAGAGTGTGAGTGAAACTGTTTCTTGATACTGGGTCAACTCTCCCAAGCCGCTTGCACTGCAATTGGAATATACCACCACGTGCAAACCGCACAGCATCATATTATGTAATATTACTATCGCAGTGTGCCATTGCCAATCATGGACGCTGGAATGTTTAGCTTGAACGATGATACTCTTACCACAACCTCCCGAGCCCCCTGTGGACGACCGGGGAACAATGAGCCCAGGGTTAGCGTGTAGACCAGGCATGATTCGAGCTGTGGCCTTTCGCCTGGACTCCATATAAATCGCTTCTGGGTGGGCAGCTAGCCCACGAATACTCCTTGATTATGCCAACCCTAAGCCTTGCAGCCATCAGCGGTCGTGCTTGTGCACTGGCCAAAGGTAGAAAAATCCACCCTTCATCGAGTCCAGATGTGGAGGATCATCATCCACTGGGTGACTCGGCTCCTCGTTATCATTCCGATAACGATGATGCAACTGAAAGCATATGCAGTGATTCCCCCGCTCCACCATCCTCAGGGATAATCCCCTCCCCAGTTCCGGTACTCGACCTCGAAAAATCATTCCCCTCGATTCTTTCTGCAGTTGAGCGCATGCGAAGGTTACAAGGTAGCTTAGATGTCCACAGTATACACGCGCTGGCACTGGTTTTCTCAACTTGCCTTCGAACTATTGTTAAGATTTTGGATCGACTTCCGTGCGGAGTCGGGTCGAACCCTGAATATGCCTTGGCTCGGTGTGGTACTATCTTTACAGCAGGTCTATTCCAAGCTCAGACGACCCGGTTGCAGATGGACCAGCTTTCTGGAAATGTGCGTGAGGGGATTGACACTGCGCTGGAGTTGGTGGATATGACAGTTGCAAGTCTGCGGCAAGCGATGGAGGCTGCAGAGCGTATTCTCATCAAGAATAAGCCGCCTCCGGATCTCCCCAATTCCGCCGCGGATCAGTCCATTGAACAGGATCATCCGTCGCTTGCGGTCATTGTTGCGGAGGTTCTCGACGAAGTATGTTGTTTGGGCACTGCTGATTTCGAACTGGAACCACCCGTGGAAGATCTTGGTCCATCTGTTCAGTCAACGCCTGCGAAAAGATGGCGCTCCCGGCGAGACGAGATCATTCGCCGCATCGTTAGACGAGTTCCGAATTCCTCAAAAGCCTCGCTCTTTTCTCACAAGTCCCGATCGTCGGCGACATTGGTTGACTGCAGCTCTGAGGAGCTCCCTCAACCCACATCCAAGCAATCTTTCAAACGCCATGATCCAGTGAGGTTGCCAGAGATTTCTTACTCAATCCGGCAATCCGATATTTTCTTTCGAGCTGACCCCTACGCCCCCGAACTTGATGTTGATATGCCTCTACCAGTAGGAGAAGTCCTTGATGTTCGCCTTGACCACGAGGGTGTAATAAAGGCAGACTCCTTGCCCGCTCTTGTCCGCATCTTAACATCGAAGAAGGGCCTCTTGAATAGCGACTTCACAACGACCTTTTTCCTCTGCTTTCGTTTTTTCAGTTCCCCCGCACAAATCTTGGGACTTCTCATAAGCCGATTTCATGAAGAGCCCGTGGCGTCCCTATCGCATGCTCAACTTCGTGTTTGGACGCGGGAGGCTACGCTCATTCGCATCCGTGTGGGACGGACAATCTTGATGTGGCTTGGACAATATTGGAGACCGGACCTGGACGATTGCGTTCTTGCAACCCTCAAGTCATTCACCTTAGACCATCTTGTCCCTAACCTGCCCGAGTCGCTCACAATGAAGGTCCTGGAACATCTGAATGACATGCCAAGTCAGGACAGGAGGTTCAATACAATGCGAAAATCAAGATATTTTCAAAGGACGATTGACTTGTCAGTGGCAAAGGAGATGAATCCTACGGGATTTATTTTCCCCTCACACCAGACCGGCAATGTCATAGCCCAAATCATGATCTATGATAGCCCCGCTGGAAAAGAGGAGCTAGCAAGGCAGCTGACCATCAGAATGTCGGAGGAATTCCTCGAAGTGGACCCCGAGGATGTCATCACCCAGTGGATGGTTGGAGGAGGAAGCAAAGTTGGCGATCGACTAAAGAATATTATTGACTTCGAGTGTTCTCTCGGGTTGTTTGTGACGCACACAATCTTGCAAGGAACATTCCAGGAGATTCGTGTCAAAATCATAGCCTTTTGGATCGACATAGCTATGGTGGGTCCCCCGGTGCCCCGACTACCTATCCTCACCAACTGCACCCAGAACTGTCTGAGGCTTCGTAATTTCAGCAGCTCGCACTCCCTATATTGTGGATTTGTCGATGCCTCAGTTAGTCGGTTGAGAAGGACCCTCCTCGTACGCAAACAATCAATGCAAAAAGGTCTCATTTCTTATACACGGCCTCTAGCTACTCTCTGTAACCACCAAGGCCAAGTACCAACACCTGGAAGTCCTCTTTACTGGACACGGAAATTATGGGAATTATCGCCGTGCACTGGCTGAAGAGCGCCTTCCAGCGGTGCCTATCTTAGGTTAGTGTGCATTCGCACGTCGAGCCTCTCCAACTCCCTGATACCCTTCATGTAGCCCCGCTCATCCATGACATCACCGTCACCGAGGGAATTCCAAATCAAGTCAGCCGAACCCAAGACAGCCAAACCCAGATGCTCATCAAAAAAGAACAGCCTGAACTGGTGAACATGTGCTTTTATCGCATCGTTGTAAAAACGATTAGAGGTAGGCCGTATTCTTGTTCGTGTTATCTCTCCTGAAACCCCATCCCAGTTATTGAAAGTTGCCTGATCCCTTATAAATTGACCAAAGACAACTCTTTCCATGCTTGGCTAGACGAATGTCTTCTCCCGTTCCCGCCCAGTCTGACAGCCGCCATTTCGAAAGAACACGATAAAACAAGGTTGGCAGGCGTCTTGAAACCCAAAAACTATTTTTTCTCAACATCAAACTACAGCAATGAAATGGAACCCCGAGAACTCTTCTGGCCTGGCTCAACATGGCTGTATATATATACCACGAACTCCCAAGACCTCCGCAGTATTCGGAACATTCATGAGCCGGAAATACCACCAGCTACCACCCAGATCCAGTCGCCGTCATTAATGGCTTGGCTCGGGAAACCTTGCAAACCATCCAATCCCGTATCTCGAACCGCTACTAGTCTGACCCACACCCCTCCTTGAATCGTATTCATAGAGCGACATAACCACCTACCCTTTCGTTACACCTCCCTCCAACTGATCCTGACCTTGTGTAGCCTTCCGCCCATGTTCATTATTGTATCCACTATATGCTAATGGTTTTTATACCCCACCTCATTTCAAATCTTCCAGTCCAATCATTAACATGTCAAGGGATGTGATAGTACAACTGATCATGACGCATGCGGGATTGCATATCATAGACATAAATGTTGAAACATGCGGATGAATGGTGTATACTGGACTGAACCTACACTCGTGCGGCTTCGATTCGCTTCCTTGCTACTTGCCGCCGATTAAGGCCAATCAGGGTGAATGCCTTGTCCGTACTCTTCTCAACCTCGACATCTGATGCTGCGAGGATGATTTCAACATGCGTGGGGTGGCCCTGGTATGGGTTGATGCGACCATGTGCACGGTATGTTCGGCGGCGAGTTTTCTACGTTTGGTCGATTAGTTTAGAGTAATTTCGAGACTTGTGACGCGACATACAGGAGCCTGTTGAACGACGATGTTTTTGATAAAGAGGTCCTCCAGATCAATGCTTTTTGCATCAGCATTTGACTCGGCATTTTTTAGAAGTCGGAGGATAAACTTGACAGATTTTTCGGGCCAACGACCTGTACCATCGAATTAGGATTGAAACGGGAGGTATATAACAATCGGACCTTGTGTGGCTTTGAACTCCTTTGCCTGACTGGCGCGTCCAACTCCACCAGCAAAGCGTCTGAAAGGGATCACCCGTTTGTGTTCCTTGACATCACCAAGGTAGGCATATGCCTTTGTGAGCTTGAGACCTAGAGCAATGGTTTCGATAATCCATCATTAGGTACAGTGTGTTGTAAAATCCTCACCTGTGAGAGCAGCGGCAACCTCACGCATATTCTTGAAATGTGTACGAAGGTATTCCCCGCGCGCGCGGGACGCTACGGTGCTTCATCAGGGAACAAGATTGAATTGAAGGCAAGGTTTACCCACTTTTTTCGGGATTAGCGGCGAGGGCGGCTGCAGCGTAGCGGACTGTGTGATATAAGTATAAGTGCAATCTCTCTTATGGCGGGCGGGCAGCACTTACCCATCTTGGAGTCTTGACGTTGTTGGGCGCGATTCCGGAGCTGGTATTATCAGTGAGGTTTAGCGTGGCTGAAACCTTAACCAAGCAGTTCTGCGGAAGATGCCGTGCGCCGTTGCAATTGCCTTTTCCAAATAGGCTGCACCGCCACAGACTCTTGGCAATTGATTGTTTGGCATCAACGTTCAGACGTAACATAGGGTGTCAGCAATTTAGGCACCGCCACGATCACGTTCACAAGCATGGGTCGTTTGATATTCCGCCACTCACGCAAGAGTCCCCAACTGTCCTGGATTTGACATCCTAGCGATGCCTTCATCCAACCTAAATACTTCCTTCTTGGACGGTTCATTCGTGGATGTATCCATCTCTCCATCTGCGGGGAACGACCGCTCTGGTACTTTCACCTTTGCCGACTTGGATGGGATGGATCCCAAGAAGCAGGTGTGAAGAGACAGACCGTTCCAGGCTGCATAATTGTATTTCTTACTTGTTAAACACCAGTTAAATGCCTTGAGAAACCAACTGGTTTTGGAAAATCGAATCAAAGAGGGTGCTGAGAATCTACTTCACATGCAATTGGGGGTGAGTTGGGCAGGATCTATTGTGACACTAAGGTCACCTTGCTTCAAGGACTCTCTGCGATTGAAAGTTGAATCTGAGCTGGACACCGCCAAAACTAAGATAGATACCATATTGAAAAGAATTGATATCCGTGAGTCGTCTTATGCGCCCAGACATTCCAGCGTTCAACGGGTGACAACTGCGAAGAATCTTCGCGGAACAAGTCCAAGCCGTCAAGTAATACCATAAAACAGCAACCCCGGCAAAATATTGTTGCTGCGCATGCACTGGCTGGCGGAGATGCTGAGGACACACGGGGCGGTGAGTACATCGTCTAAGTCTATTCAAATATTGAACAATGAAAGGTGGGGAAGATTTTCGCGTAGCTTTGCAGAATGCGTTACAAAATCTCAAAATACTGGAATCATTATCACAGCCACAACCCTCCCCGTTGCCTCTTTCCGCTATGCCATCATCATCCGTCCAGGGTCTCCCAGATAGCCCCGATTCTAATCAGCGGAGGGTTGAAATTATGAACCAACTCATTGATATTTTACGACGCCACCTCCGGGTTCGCTACGAACTTAATATTATCGAGTTGGTTCAAGCGTAAGGATAATCATTCCAGGTAAATTCAATTAACCATGAGTTTATTTTAGGGTAGTGCCAGGTTTAGCCGAGAGTTGTTCCAAACGGTGCCGCGCCGCGTCATATAGACTCATCAGACATGCACTTGTCGACACGGATTCCGTTAAACGGCTCGGGCAAACGCTTGATTGGTATATTGTCAAGTGAAGGGCTTGTTTCACGTTTTGCCAAACTACGTATTGATAATTTCCCAAGATCACTTAACCGGGATAACAAACACACCATTGAAAAAGAACAGGTTATCAAGCTCATCCGTACTTTGATTGAAATTGGAACCACCCGCCAAGATTCTTCTGGCACGAGCAGCTCAGGAATCGTGCCTCTCTCGGAACCTATCATGCGGGCATTGGTCGCGGTTGCCGAACATGCTGAAGATCCATTTCGACCAATTTGCACACAAACTCTCACCGAAATATGTATGCCACGTAACCCGAAATTTGTCGAGTCCTTATAGAATGCTCCCTAGTGTTGATCGATATTGACCTGGTCGCAAGGACGGGAGGAATGCGTTTTTTGCTCCACGTTCTTGGCGAGGGGCCTGTTGAAATTACCTCCATTCTTGCCGCTGCCTTTCTTCACATCGCAGACGCACCTCGCACTCGTGCTTATTTGCGGGTTGGCGTAGATCTAGAGGTAGGAGAAATTAATTTTCCATCCATTTCATCTTCATCTATGCCTAGATGGCACTCTCGACAATTACGGATGCGTACGGGAAGGGTACTGACCATGCGGAACGCATGAGAGGCTGTGCGAAGGTGGTTCAACTGATGCTCCGCACATGGAGTGGTACGTTTGAATTCTTTGCACTTCACTGATGTTTGATTCCGTAATAGGGTTGATGTATTTTTGTATGGATGGTATGCGTGCGATCCGTTCTTTGGTAGATACACTACGGATACCCTCACTGGAAACACGGGTTCGTTTTCAACTCTTCCCACCACCGTTAGTAATTTCGCGTTTAGGAAATAATACTCGACATGTTCTTCGATCTCCTCAATATAAAAACACCCCAATGGTACCAAACATTCATCGACGGCCGACGTCTAACTAGTTGGTTATTAACCTTCGCCACCCTCTGTAACGGTTCTAACACCCGGTAGTGTATCACAAACCGAAGACTAACCTGGAGAGCATCCAAGAGCCAGAAATCTCGGAAAGAAGCAATTCTACGTTGAGACTCACCGATCAATACCTTGCTCTCTTGGTCGTAATTTTTAATAATGCAGGTCTATGTGATGTGAGTATCTCAGTTTACCCACCCTCGCATTCTGACAGCATCCAGGCTCTCACCTCCATGTTGGAGGAGTCCACGACAGGCTCGGCCTTATCCCGCAAAGCAACCCTCCTTATGGCAGAGGTATTACAGATGGGAAATCGCGTTTTGCCTTTACCTGTTGCTGCTGACGCTCAGGTGGGTCCATTCGGGTTTAGGATTGTGTGGTGGTCCAGTGCGCTCATTTTGGATGTAGGCAATACCACGCGTTTTTGGCATGGCCACGGATTATAGAGATGGCGAACACCGGATCGTGGGTACATCAGCGCTATCAGCGATCGACAGTTTTAATCGCAATCGAACCCGATTGGAGCCATGCCCAGCGAGGCAGGCCCGGCCTAGGTTTCACTACTTCTCGCCGATTGCACGCGATGCTAACCTAAGCCATACCCAAGGGCTAACTCTGTTGAAGATGTTGTTCGCCGGGGTCAACGACAAGTCGAGCAGGTCAAGCTCAAAATGGGAATGCAAATGGACGACAAGACATTTCAATCACAACTGCTTGAGACTCAGGTAATCCACGGTTCAATTGAAACGAACATACCTTCTCAATACTGCCTGCAGGTTATGCTCACCAAAGATCACAATAAATGGAATTTTGAAACCCTTCATGAGCTGATTGAAGGGCCTTTGCTCAACCCAAAGCGAATGGAAGAGGCGATCAAGGTCTCTAGGTTTATCCGTCGTCTCATGTCATTCTTCCACCCGTTCAACCATCGATTCTCTGATATGCCGCGAATCAAAGTGCGTGATTTTGTAGCCAGCCCCCTCCATGACCGACAGCCATAGGCCAACACCCGATGGGTTCGATTGGGGAACTCACTGTTAACAACGCTTATGGCTAGCCAGGACGGAGTGAGATATCTCTCGAGCGAAGACCCATTTCTTACCCAGATTGTTCGGAGTTTTGTCCAATTCGACCCGGTACGTGAGTTAAGGGGTGGTAACAACTATCCTCATGGGCCTCGCCACAGTCCAATGGAGTCCCCGATTCAGACCCAATATTCTCAAAACGTCGAGTAGCAGACACCTTAACCTTTGGTTACCTTGAGATGCTGGGGACATTGAGCAAACACAAGGAAGGCATAGAGTAAGTTACGTGAATTCATGCAAACACATACGATTGATCGCCTTGGTCAGGTTATTAGAAAAATTCAAAGTTTTCACTGCCTTTTATCATCTGAGCGAGCTGCGGGGCCGTGAAGATTTGATTAAAGGCATCATCGATAACCTCGACTATAACATGTAAGGTTCCCGTTTCTTGGCTAGACCCCACATGAATCGCTCTCGTTACCATTAGTGATGGCCACCCAAGGATTGTACTTTCCAAAGCCCTCACTTCCAGCCGCAAGGTATAATTCATGATTGACATGATATATAGTCCTTATTGCGCCCCAGCACATCCGGATGTACGCAACCCATCATCTCGGAGAATTAATTCGTGGATACACCAACGCGAATGCGTGGATGCTTCGACTTCTCTTGACCCAATTGTATGATCCTGCGCCTGAGGTTTGCAAGCTAGCGGTCGATTTCCTAGAAGAAGCTTGTGAATCGAAGGATATATTACAACTTGTTGTAGAGATGCAACCTACAATGGATCACCTTGGCGAAATCGGACATCCGTTATTACTCAAGTAGGTTTTCACAAACCACAACACTACGCTAAATTCTTGCTAATAGATTCATGTCGACGCCTATGGGCTTCCGTTATCTGTACGATGCTGGGTACATTGACCGTGAAATGGATATGTGGTTCCATGCGAGTGTTATCATACGCACTATTTATCACTTTATTGATCCACAATTCCAGGAACGAAATATCTATTATGTAGTCCAAGTGGAGGTTTTCCTGGCCAAGGTATTCAGCAATACCAGTTTGGTTGACGATGAGGATGAGGCTTCGTGGGTGCTCACTTCTCTATTCCAGTGCAACTGTGAATGCTAATATTCAGGGCGTTTGACGGGACTGTACCCCCCCATTTCTATGGCGAGATGTCAAAAACCGAGCTTGGATGCCAAATCCTTCAGCAGAAGGGCCATTTCACAGAATTCTCACAAATCATACGACAGCATAGCCACGAAAGTGAAGACATGGAACTTATCATGAAATTGAAAAGCATACTTTGGGCAGTGGTGCGCACCGTACGATTGATAATCTTATGTGCTGACCTAAACACCAAACATAGGGTAATGTAGGAGCGACCGAAGGCGGGCTTCCATTCCTAGAGGAAGAAGAAATTATTCCTGCAGTTCTCGAAATTGCCGAGAACTCGCCTCTACCATCCGTCCGAGGGTGCGTATATATACCCAAGATTCGGAGCACATTAACACAGAAACCAGTACTTGTTTTTTTGTTCTGGGGCTCATCTCTTCGACGACACAAGGCGCCGAGATTCTTGATGACTACCACTGGGAAGCCACACTTTCCCCTCTCGGAACCCCAACTGGGTTATGTATGCCAGTTGATATTGAAAAATTCGTATCAGTACGCACTTCGTCAGTGGGTTCGGCGATTTATCTGAAGGTCAACCAGATCCCCCCCTGGAAACAGCATGTCCCGGAGAGGAAGAGCTCTCGTTTGATTCCATCAGCCATAGAGACCGAAATGGAGGTCATCACAGCCATTCAGAATTTGGCTAATACGGTGATAGCGAATGCTGCTTCTCGATCATTGGCGAGGTAAGCCCCGTTCGTATCAATCTTGGAACAGTTCTTATAAATCTCCCAGAATGAAATCTCGTCCCGAGTACCGTGCGGTGTTTTCGTCGCCTTCCATGTTTCTTCGAGCTCTACACGTGATCTCTACACAACGCTATCGTCTCCCAGTCAGACGGTACATATTAGATTTGTTCAACTTGGAATTATGTCCGGAGGTCGTCGCCACGCTCCTTGAGCATTCAAAATCGCTGGCGGCCCATCCTTCTTACAAACCCTCAACAACCGAGGCGAACCGGTTGAGCATATTTGGACGTCTGGGGAGGACCCGGCGATCCTCGGAAAGTGATGAGGATGACGATGACGAATTGGATTCCTCGAACGTTCAACATGCGAATGATTTACCGATCATTAGTTTACAACCTGTTAGCCGGATTGTAGGATTTCCCCTTTGACTTGGACTTGTGTACTTATTGGTGGATTGATTGGATTATGTAATGGTACTTCCAGCCGCATTACATAATGGAACAACCGTGAACTAGCCGCGACCACTGACATTCCTACCAATTCCGTGATTCTCATGTCTTTTCTCTCTGCCTCTAGAGCAGCCCAGTTTCTCATCGGGCGAACAAAATCCAATTACGGTACATCGATTTTTAGAGGAGTTTCCAACAGGGCTACACCAGCCGATAGGGAGTTAACGTCTGAAGTTGTTGCAGAGCAACCCCGAGATGTTATGGTCGCGGATGTTATAAGCGGTGCACCTAGTGGGTCCTACTCTTACTCGCTGCTGTCGAGGGCCTAATCCCCGAACTTAGACCAACTTCGCCATCGTGCTGTGAGGGTTTACCAACCAACCCGGAACACGATGCAAAGCGGTGGAGCCAAGATGGAACGCTGGAGGATAGACTTTGATATTTTGCAAGGAGGAGGCAGATGGGAGAACCCGCTCATGGGTTGGGCGAGCTCGTACGTGCGCCCCTCATTCCACAATAGAGGGTATTGACTGCCAATCTGTGCGTAGCGCCGACTACATGCAAGGGACACGCCTGTCATTCCGTTCCAAGGAAGATGCTATCCATTTCGCTGAGAAACAAGGTAAAATTCTGTCTTGAATTTACGGTAATCAACTGACAACACCAGGCTGGGATTATCATGTGTGAGTATTCAATCTAAAATCAATTTTCAAGGCCATGTTTATCAACTCTCATTGTCGTAAGTCAACCCTCGGTTGTAAAGAGAATACCACCCAAAAACTATGCCGAGAATTACCTGTATCGTCCGCAGAAGTTACGGATACTGAAGACCAAGTAGGCATGATCTTACCTTACATACGCATGCTCAAATGTGGACAAATTTTAATCCCGGGATTCACTATAAGTATTCTGATACGCTGTGCGGGTGCATTCGAAGAGTCAGTTGATGGTGATTGCTATATTTAGTAATAGTCCGAGCTGTCCGACGCCCAATCGTCATGACCAAATCACGTGTTTGGTGTCCTCATTGACCCTGGGCTTGGAAGTTCTGCTCATGAATGGCCCGACTTGGAGCCATTCCGTGCTTCTCTTCATGCCACCTCAACTTTGAGAACATATTACGAACATAACGCTGTCAAACTAGAAATCTAACGAAACGTGATGGGCGACATCCAGAATCGTCCCTTTTCAAAAAATTACAGGTATGTTGGATAATTGCGACAGGAGTTGGTGGGACTTCACGACCTTCCTCACAGTGGTCTCGTTAATCAAACAGTCATCGGCCTCGCCATCACCGTGATATGTGTTACTGGGCAAGAGCTAATGAAGAGGAAGCGGCGGGGCAAGCGGCTTGGGGGCGGCCTTGGTAGTCGCGAGTCTTGGGAGTTTGGATAGCGAGTATTCTCATTCAACATTTCGGCTAATTTGTAACCTTGAATATCCTCAGTCTCTATCAGGGTCGGTCGTGGGCTAGATATTACTCTCCCCCATCCCCAAGTGGCTGGCCATTATCATGGGTCAGACAAGTTGCAACATTCTCAGAGGAGAAGCTCAACAAGCTGCGGGGTATTGACGCCACCTTATATGTTCGTTTCCTGCGCGGATGCTGTATGTCCGTCATCTCATTTCATTACATGCCACTAACTTCGATCAAGTTTGGTTCGTCTTGGTGCACACATTTACAACATTTCTCATCCTGTTTCCGATCCATATTGAATTTGCCGAGGGCTCTGTGTCACCAAAATCCATGGCTCGTGCTTCTATGTCATCTCTCGTTGACACAGAGAAGGGGCTTTCACTATTGTGGATCCATATATGTTTACTCTACTGGATCACCCTATCCTGGATGTGCACCCTCCTCTGGATTTGTAATGGAGCTTTTCGACTGCGTGCGGCGAATATAGAAGCTGCCTCTCAAGAGGCTGCACTCCCGGTCTCCGAGCGATATACCCAATACCATCCTCATCCCCACCCTCAATACGGATTTGCCGACGTACCTGGGCTTGATTGCGCCAGCTTGAATTCTGGGCTCCGCCTGCGAACAATTATGGTTTCCAACCTCCCAGTTCAATTACGAGACGAAAAGGAACTTAAAGAATACTTTGAATTTTACATGTCTCGGAAACTCGAAAAACCTTCATTGGGTCTCACCTCATCCACCCAACCTGGATTTTTGAACAAGTGGTTCGCTTTCTTTTTCAATCGAGCCAAGCGATTACCAGGCCATCTACCGACAACCACCCTTGCTCCAGGCCAATCAGCTGCGGATGGGGCAGATAAAGAAAGCAGGTCACACAATATCGATGACACGCCCGCCGTCGAACGTGTTGTTGTTGTGCGTAAAATGTCGGAGTTGGCATCGCTGTTGGAACGACGAGAAGAGATCTTGCGTCTTCTCGAAACTGCGCATATCAAATTGGCTAACAAGGCCCTACTCGCCGTCAAGCAGGCTATGGATCGCCAGGGAGCTAATAAGCCATTCAACCATTGTTCTTCAAAAGCCACGGAAGTAGTTGCCGAACAGCGACGCTCAATGGCTGTCGATCTGGAAGACGGTGGGTTTGTCGGGGGCTCGCTGGATGAAGAATCCCGAATGCAACGATTAATAAATACCCTTGGGCGCTTCGTCCAGGACTTTCACCCTCAGCCATCCCTTAGAAATAGGTCTAAGAAGGCCATTTCTCGATCATCTACATATGCGTTTCGCAAACTTCGTATGCATGGATCCGAAGATTCTGATCCACCTTCAACGCAAACCCATCCCACATCACCAGTGGACTCGGGCGACGAGGAGACTATTTGGGACGCTCTGCTCAGCCTGCCACGAGGTCATCTGGACGCTTATCAGCCCCTAGTGCATCTAAACCATCTCTTTCGAGGCAAAACAGTTCCCTCGATCGACTACTACACGACGAAGCTTAATCTACTCTCTGCTCTCATCACAGAGCAGAGGGCGAAAGCAATGACAAATTTTGAACCGGTCTCAACGGCCTTCGTGACATTTTCTGATCCTGGTGACGCAAGACGCGCTTGCAAATACTTGGCGGTGCACCCCAACAATCCGTTAACTTGTTTGGTGACAATGGCCCCCACGTATCAAGATATCGATTGGATCAGAATGATGAAATCCTCGTTCCACGCCGAGGTCCGCCTTAATCCTACATTTCCACCCCATTTTCTTACCTCAAGTTGTTTTTCAGTTTGTTAAGGATTGGGTCGTTAATCTAGGTGTATGGTATGTTGGCATATATCTTCCTGGTCGCCCAATTCACAATTTCTTAGGGCCTTCACCTTATTCTGGCTATTTCCCGTGTCGTTATTGGTTGGTCTTGTGTCAATTAAGAATATCAGTGTGTTCTGGCCTGGCTTGGTTCGTTTCCTTTTATGTTGCCCCAGCCATTTTCCGACGGTTTTACAGAAAGCATACCTCAATCAACATCCATGGCAAGAAGAAGTGATTGGATCGTTTCTCCCCACCTTGCTTGTCGCCCTGCTGGCCCTACTCATCCCATTGATCTTGCTCTTGATCGCTAAAAAAGCGCACACCATTACCACCCTCTCAGCCCTTCATGACAGGATCATGACCCGCTACTACAAATTCCTCATTGTTAACGTTGTTGTATTTTTCTGTGTTGGCACTGCCGCAGTACAATCCTTCCTGGAATCGTTCCGCTCAACCACACACCCTAATATCCTCAACGTTGTTGCCGTGAGCTTCCCAACTGCAGGTCCATTTTATGTTGGATGGCGTAAGTCCACGAATTCTCCATCTTGTCTCGTTATAATAATGTGTTCCTAGTTATTTTCACCACGGCGATGCACAATGGCTTTGAAATTTCGTTAGGTTGGTCATGTATTCATCGCCGTTGTCCCTTGATTTATCTATTGTTCCAGCGGGAGTGAGTTACCTGCATCGTTATTTCAACGGGATCGTAACATTCCACCCCAGCTCCCATTGATCATGTATCCGACGACCCGGAGACAAGTCACACCGTACGTTTTCCCTCCTGTGCTGCGACCCTTGAGATTTAGCTATTCTGTTAGGCGTAAGCGTGCCGTTGGGATACGACCACGAACATTCAACTATTACTGTGTGTGTCTTCGCCTTACGAATTGATGATCGGATTTACGCGCAAATCCAGACTGGCTGCCAAACCATCTCCTCGTCATACAAGTCCTTCTATTATTCTCCATTCTCAATCCGTTTGTTTTGCCATTCGGCGCACTATATTTCTCCGTCGCAAGCAGTATGTGATATTATGGCAATAAACACCCTACTGAACTCTTGTCTTAATAGCTGTTGTAAAAAACCAGGTCCGTGAATCGAATCTGTTCTCGATCCAAATTAACTCGCCTTTGCAGTTCATCCATGTTTATGCTAAGCATTATGAAGGAAACGGCCAACTACTTTTAATACGAATTCTTCGCTATTCTTCGGACGGTAAGTTAACCCATAGCATTTCTCACACCTTATTCACACCCCTCCAGGTCTTATACTAACTCAGGTGAACTCACAATTCTTTGCCCTATTTTCACACTCATTCCATTGTCACAGGCAGTCTTTCTCGCATACATGGTCGTGCTCAAGAAAACGGTGAATGTTGGGCTCGCAGCTGTCCTCGTTATTCTCACCTCTATTTTCAAAATCGTGTAAGTTTGCCCTTTCCGTGTACTTCCCTGTTTTTGACACTTGAATTACACCAGACTCACCCGTATCTGCCGCGCCCAATTCGAAAAAGATGATATCAGAGAAGCGGAGATTCTTTGTGGTATAGGTAGCGAACGCTCGTCAGACAATGGTTGTGATGACTCCAGAAACGCTGCTCATGACCAGGATGGTCACAATCTGCTCACCGGCGCACAGTCCCGGCCCTCGGTATTTACTTGGCGCCTACCGGCTTGGGTCAACTTGTCGTACAAGACTGTTCGACTTCGCCCACACGATCAGAGGAGGCGACGTCCAAACCCATTTGGTCCACCAAGGCAATCAGTCCAGGGGACCCCTATCGCAAATTATGCACCACCAGAAAGACAAGTAGAACCATATCCCCATGATGATCAATGGGGTATTCCAAATTCTGGCACTATTGAGGGCGATGTCACCAGCATCAAGATAGACCTCCGTCCAGTTGTGCCACACCCTCCCCCCATTACCTGGGACGATCAGACCACTGTTGACCTCCCTTATGATAACCCATACTACACGCGGGAAATCACCAACATCTTATGGTTGCCCAGGGACCCTTGTGGGATTTTGAATTTAGACGACACCATTGATATGAAAATATCTCTCACCGTCGAAGTGTCCGCCGGACAGCTGGGAAGCTGGTTCGGTCTTGGCGAGACATCGTCACCTTTGCTGATGTCTGATACCTCGAGCGACACACCCTCACCACGGCTTCCCCGCTCACTCACTGCTGCCATTCCCCTTCCCCAGGTGGATGGCAGTGAAGAAATTGATCTACCCTTAACCATCGCAAAACGCGTGCAAGCCAAAGAGGATGATGTCGAACAAACGACCAGACCCCGGAGACCATCCGGCTATCAACGTAAGGTCAGCAATGGTGATCAAAACACTCTGGGAAGGGGGACCACACGTCGGCGACCCAGCGTCCTTAATCCTCCGTTACCAGCCTTCCGCTCCTTTTCCGACGGGAATGCTCGTGAAGGTCGGGGTAGGTCCTCATCGATCATGTCCGCTTTGCAGCTACCTCCCCGCCGTGATCGATCACGGTCTACAGATCATGAATTTGGGTTCTTGCCTGGTCCACGCACCTCACCGGATCTAGCCAATGCTTCGACTTCACGGGTCTCTCTAGCGCCTCCACCCCTTTCACGGACGCAGAATGTGTCCACCCGCCAAGCCATTGTTCACGAGGTTTTGGCAGAGGAGGTTGATGTCATGGCCAATCGGCTTGAAGAAGAAGAAGCCGAGGCGAATAAAGCCAAGTCGACCAAGTCCTGGCTGACATCCTGGATGTTCAAGCAACGAACTGAATGATCGCGGATGTCGCGTACGGAGTTTTTCTTTGTACCTGGTGTTGAGATTTGATACCCGTCGGATTCATTATAGACTATCTTATATCATTATAACCGTGATACCCATTGCAGTTGGCGCATGACCTGTATATCATCCGACAATTTTACTTCAGCTTGGAGCATTTTATCTCTATTCTTCCGTCTTCCGACTTTTTTCCTTAAAAATAGCTGCGGCGAGCGAAGGTTCGCCGATGATCACTCGCATACTACAGCATAAAAACGAAGCAGCAGAGAATTCTCAACTCATTATCTCCAAGATGTTCCCTCTCGCTTTTGCTATTTTATCTGTCTTGGGCGCTGCCCACGCAGGCACAACTATCTGGTCGGGGAATTTTAACTCATACTCGACTTCTGCAGACTTTGATAAATGTTTGTGTATGCGCCCCCCTTTAATCAACCCAGCTTACGAGGCATTCCAGGGTCTTGGGCAAGTCAAGTTGGCGAATACCAATGGGTATGATTCTGCGAACCCATTTTCTCCTTGCTAAATGGTCCATCTTAGTATATACATGGAACCCAACCAACATCTCACTACCTTGCCCTCTCGCCATCGTTCAAAAACCCTGCAGATAGCGCGGAGACTAATGGCTTGAAGGTTACGATTGATTCAACTGCAACATGGAATTCCCAGATGGAGCGAACCGAACTAATTCCGCAAACCACGGCCAATTTGGGCACAGGGAACTTGTTCTACCATTTCTCTGTCAAACGCTCCTCGACGAATCCGCCTGATGTACGTGCGATTATGGTATATCTACTCATGCCCTCAAAATAGGGCTAAACCTATAGTCAACCCTTGAGCACCAAGTCGTCTTCTTTGAGAGCCATTTCACGGAGGCGAGTCATCAAACTTCAGTTTATATACCCCACTTCTTACCACGTTATTCTTCTAGCTCAAGTACGGAGTAGCCCCCGTTCCCACCAACCTGCAATGGATGGTCTCCGGCCAAGAGAAATGGGGCACACCATTCGTAGCAGACACTTGGTTTAACTTTGCATATGATATTGATGTAGGTCAGGTCATTACAGTGTGGCAGTGGTATTCAACCTCTTTGCTTCTAGTTTTCAGCCGGGACTGTTGGTCTCTGGGCATCTACTGGATCGTCGCCCTTGGTCAAGGTGGTTCAAAATGTTGCCGCATCCACATATACGAATTCCGCTGACTGGCACCTTGGCGTCCTTCGAATCGTTAATACTGCTGGTGTGGAGGATTGGTACTTCAGCGGTGTGTACATTGAGTCTGGCCCAATTACCACCAGCATTGGAAGTGGTGCCGGCAATGGTGGTGGAACTACGTCCGCTCCCGCGCCGACCACCACTCAGCCTACTACCACCCCGGTGACATCCACAACGACAGTACCCGTGGCGACTCAGACTCAATGGGGACAATGCGGTGGTACAACATGCTATTATAATTCATACAACACCCTCTAATTCACCTGCAAATAGGAAATGGTTGGACCGGGCCAACTGCATGCGCAAGCCCATTCAAATGTGTCGCGGTCTCTCCCCCCTACTACTCACAGGTGCGTAGACTTTATTGACCAGGTTCACTACCTAACCCATGATCCAATAAATTCACCTCCAGTGCCAATAACTTTGTTACATCAGAGTAGAGGGGACCTCCAAATGCGTTTACAGTCTAGCAACATTATTTTCAATCTATGCTACCCAATGGATCCCAGATTGAGGAATAAATCTTGAATACGTCATCTAATAAAGACTGCGGGCAGCTTCCGCCATTCCAGATATGGAATATGCATTGCCAATTAGGGCCCTAAAGCCTAAAATTGTGTTGTTACCTGCTGTGACATAGTGAAGGGCTTATAAATTTCCCACACACACAATCATGCATTGATCATGCGCTAATTTTGCAACCATTACCTCCCTTCCAAGCGTATAGGTCCATGGACAGTGACTCGAGTGAGCGCGATACTAGCAGTGGTGACTACAATCAGCGTTGTCTTGCATATCATTTCCAACTAATGGTTTGAGATAATATAAACTCGAGCGGGGATGATGGGAGTGAAAGCGAGGGTGAACCAGGTGAAGGAGATTATGCATGCCTCAACGCAGAGACGGAAAAAGAGATCGAGGGCGATTTTGAGTGAGCCGCAATATTGCGATTTTGAATAGACGTTTATATCATATAGCCGACTGGTCGAGAATATACGTCTGGGGGATAGTCCATCCAGCAATACTGGCCTACTGACCAAGGATTGGGATATTAGCATTGAGGATCATGAAGCTGAATTTCGCGATGACCTTCGTGCAGCTTCTGGAATTGGGAGAAAGCGACAAAAGGTATTTTATCGGTGAGTCATTCGAACGGGGGAGCCCTGACCATATCACAGCGCGGACGCACTGGCGGGCCCATGCTGTCACAACAAGTTCGCTCCTTAATTGGAGACGGGAACCAGGCCTACGTTGACAATAACTTATCGGAAGCTATCCGGGTGATGCAAGAGGTTATCCGGATCGAGCCCCGGGCCGCATCCGCTTGGTCCGTCCTGGCACAATGCTATGAGGACATGAAGGAAAACCAACGGGCCTTGCAACTACGCATTATGGCGGCCCATTTAACATATGATGCGGACGAATGGGATCATCTAGCTCAGCAATCTAGGTACTCAACTTTTTCTCTCCATTTTGATCACCGCTCGAAAGATATATTCGAGAGAGCAAGGTTATAACCAACAAGCCCTATATTGCTACCGAAAGGTCTCAACCCTCGATCCTTCTAACGTTGACGCGATGTGGGATCGCGCTGCTCTCGCAAAGGAGATCGGAGATCTTAGAACCGTACGCAAACACACTTGCAGTCTTGACTTTGAAGGGTCCCATGTTTAAAACAGGCACGTAGTGCATTTCTGGCCATACTTAAGAGGTTTCCCCATGACCTCACTGTCCTCGGGCAACTACGCCCCATCCTTGTTGATCTGTCCGACCTTCACACATGTGCAAATTTATTTCAGCAGGCGTTTGACCACCATCGAGAGGTATTTGCGTCGGGTCGTGGTGTAGACCGACTGTCTGGAGCCGAAGTACCCGGCGGAGGGTTTGCCTCAATGGAACTTCTTGTTCTTGCGGATCTGTATAACACCCTGGGTGAGCACGGCCATGCGGTCGATGTGATCCGAAAGGGAACCAGATGGCTGCAAGGACGTAAAGGCCAAGTGTACTGGGATACATGCGAGGATGACAGGGAATATGACCTCCCCAATGGAGAACCTCGGCTGGGAGTCGGCGAAGATGGGCAAATTGAACCGGGGAGATATCCCTTGAATGTGAATTCACGACACCGGCTTACGGTGGCGAGAATCAAAATGGGCCAGATAGAGGAGGGTACGGTAAGCAATTTCCATTTCACCCTTGTCACCCCCGGAATGCCCGAACGGCGGGTAGTTGCATGCCAATATCGTTCTTTCTGAAGAGGTACTGGACTATGCGCCCCTGTTCTTGGAAATTGCGGATGCCCTATTTGAACGTGAGCATTATGCCGAAGCCAAACCCATCTACGAAGTACTGGGAACCGATGCAGCAGTAAGACCCCAGCCCCCCCTCCCCGCACCCAATTCACAGCCAGTCCAGACAAGCAGTGTTTACATTTTGCTGCAAACTGCAGCATGCTTGCGAATGCTGGATGAATTACGGGAGGCCGCAGCAATTTACGAACATGGTGAATGGCAAACCACATCACATTAGTTTGGCCTAATTCGTCATTAGTGAGGACCGCCGACCCAGGCCATAATGAAGCCAAAATGAAGCTCGCCGAAATTTATGAGATTCTGAACGAGCCTCGCAAGGCGTTGGAATTGGTGTATGAAGGTAGGGACATCAACATACTACATCAAGCACGCCTTGAACAGGCTCACAGTGATCGACTCCCGTAAGAAGAGGCCTAAGGAAAATCAGGCGATCACGACAGGGGACTCAAACCATCCATCAACATCTCTCTTCGCTGAAGAAAAAACGGCCAGGCGGAAAGCCCCAGGAGTTAAGACGTCCAATCGACTCACCCGCGTGCAACTCATAGAACTTGAAGCGCGGAAAGAAGGCGAGGTCACTAAAGGCTACCGCAGGCTAAAGGATTTATGGCCCAGGATACTTGCTGGGGATCAGGAAAATCAAGCTGCTCAAGGAGAGTGGCTTTTAGAGGCAGGGAAATTGGTGGAAACCTACCGGGAGACAAGGAACCTATTTGTCACAAGCCGAGTAACTGCATCTCTCTCTCTCTCTCCCCATTCCTTATCCACTTCAGGCGCATCCGTTTCGAGGCATGTTCCCGAATCGTAAAAGAATTTGGAATGAGAATGAAACGGAGGAGGACCGTATGGCATCCCGACTACACCTTGACCTAGGCAGCTTATGAGACTTTTTCTGGATAAATTGGCAGCTTATTCTCATTCCCCGTAGACCATGATCTCCTCGCAAAAAAGAAATCGAAGGAGTCTACACAGGAAGTCGATGTATTTCGCGGCGTTTTGTTTGATGACTGGCTGCGGGTTTTCATGCAAGTATGCCAGCCCGGCCCAACCATGACACCGTCACTAATTTTGCCAATGCAGTACTGCTTCTTGATCACACGGCGAGGCCAGTACGAACAAGCAGATGAAATTTTACGGCACATCATGCTGTCCACTCCATATCAAACCCGCGAACGACAGGATTCTATTAGGATCGCACTCATAAGTCAGTCATGAATACCTGGGCTTACCTCGCTGATTATTCTATTTAGCTTGTGCCATTTCCGTGCAACGTCACGGCATCGTGGTTGAACAGGTTCGAAAGCTGATCACGGCCCACCAATTCAACAATGAACCTCAAAGGATCTTGCTGGCCGCGCTATCCAGCGGCATGCGGCCCACGGATGCATTCATTTCCTCCACTCTGCAGAAACATCTCTTCCGCGAGTTGAAGCTAATAGACTATGCAGTCAAAAATCCTGAAGCCATGAAATGGAATCCCCTAAACAAACGATTCGTCCCGACCACTCAGACCAAGGGAGGTGAGGCCGACGACGGGCCTGAGGATGACGCCGAGGATGACGCTCCAGTCCCTGTTGAAACAACTATCACGAGTGGCAAAGTTCACACTGAAATCCCAACTAAAAACAACCCGGTCATGGTTGCTATTTACGGACAAATTTGCATCGCTGCCAAAAGCTACCAGAGTGCTATCTGTGGGCATTTTCCTCTCTGTTTAAGAGGGCTTACCAAATACTCGCAGTCTATCTGTTGCACGCATACGACTACTGCCCCGATGATCCCATGATATGTCTTTGCCTTGCAATAGCGTCAATAGGCAGGGCGATGCAGCGGCAATCCGACAATCGACATCATCTGGTGGCCCAGGTAATGAAGTCCGCTCAGGTGGTAGAAATGGCGGTTAACCATTGGACCAGGCGTTGGCATGTCTTTCTCGATATCGCTTGCTACGGGCAAGTGAAACGTACGGAATGGAAGAAGTCGAGTACAACTTCGGCCGCGCATTCCATCAGCTTGGTACATCGGTTTCATGATCTATATTCAGTCTGTCAGGTCTCATGATGTTAGGCCTTTATTCTCACGCAGTCCGACACTACGAACGCAGTCTCAGGCTGGCGGAAAAGAATACCACACAGGTGCGGATTTCTCATAATTGTGTGTGACAGGTTTGAATCCTGTTGCAGACTCTCACTATCGCCCGAGAGGCGGCTTACAACCTTTCCCTGATATACGTATTAACTGGCGCCATGCCCTTGGCTAAAGAGCTTTATCGAAAATGGCTGTCTCTATGATACTATCCCGAATTTAACCACCAATAATCAGAGCTAAATACTCAAAAAATCACTACACTCATTCATACAAGCCCTAAGCGATAGATGAAATTCACCGCCCGGAGACCGCAGGGAAAACGCACCAACGACACCACAGGCAGCCCTGGCACCTGCATTACCGGTCTTGCGCGATTCCCCATCACCCCCTCGACCCAAGTCATCAGTCCCCTGCCGATTTATGAGAGTAAGAACATATAAGAAGTCATTTCGATTCTCTTACGGCATGTAAGACAACAGAGCGGCTAAAAATTGAAACAAGAAGTTAGATCCTGATCTGCCGTCCTTGGAACAAGTGGTGGCCCACCCAATAATGCTCAACGCACCGTTGAGGGATATCTGGAGATCCTCAAAGACAAAGGACGAATCCCCAGACCCGTCGCTTTTGATATTTCCCAAATCCCCAACATGCCTCTCGACATCGGCGGGGGCGCCATGCTGTTTACCATATGGGTTGAAATGGGGACCAGTGGATATGCAACCCTGGTTTACATCTCCGGTTTGACTGCCGTGGGTTTTACTCAGATTGCTGTCAACACTGCTCGTCAATTCTGTACTGACTGGATATGAAGCCCCCGCAAAGCATTTGGATCAAGGCCCTTTAGGCGCCCGGCCACGGTGACGGGACCGTGATGGGAGGTCTGGGTAAATCTGATGATACCGGTAACTTCGGAGTCTCCTTTCAAAACAGCTACCGCCTTTGGTCCATGTTAGTAGCAGTGCACGGTAGGTTGCTAACAACAAACCATACCTGCGATACCAACGGCGGTGTACGCTCCTTGCCTTGACCGAAGGAGTAGTAAACCAAAACGATCAAGGACAAAGTCGAAACCAACAGATGAATCCTGTGGAAGAGCGGGCTCCGACCCCTGCTTTGCTTGCATCGAGTATAAATCCATGATTTTGGGCAACTCACAGCGGGGGCCTGTAGGGTTCTAGTGCTGGGGTTGTATAGCTATTCATTGGGATTTTCAGTGGGGCGATAGTTAGTTTCGGTTGGTTAGGACCTGAGCTTGGAGGCCTACCTTCAGAGGTCAGACACGGGCAGGTTCGTAGAATCCTGTTTGGGTGAACAATGGTAATGCTGGGCCGGCCATAATCAAATTCGGCAATCCGGTGTCAAATGACTCGGACATCGGACAATCTTGGTGGCCTGACGGATGTTCTTACCACCTACATATCCTCTATTGGAATCAGAGTAAATCTGGTACCCGTCGCTAATAGTTGAGTTGCGGTGGGCTTATCCAGTGTCACCTTGTTGGCCTCGCCGATGGGCGATTCAGGCTCCTAAAACCAGCCTCTTTGGTTAGGAGCCCGGGATCACATATCTTTTCCATACCGGCCTATGTTTATCCGACATCCTTGCGAAATCCATTGAAGACTCTTTTTTTTTTTTACAGATCTTGATGCTACTGCCCTTCCCGATTCTGAAACCCGGGCGTTTTACATCAAAGATACTACCCAGCCTCTGGTGATCGCCCCATCATGGTTTGGAAACCGCGGGATGTCGCATCTATGTGTTGTGCCTGTTGCCAGCAGCGGTGGCGATTAGCAAGTCTGTCTCCAGTTACAGCGCTTCCAGAAAACAATGGGACAAACAAAATTTTGAAAAATTGTGCGCGGACTGCGCAATGTCCATATGACACCACGCCCTCAGTTGGTGCTTTGCATGTTCGTCATTCAAGGTTGCCCAGGTGGAACCAGAAGAGCTCAACATGGTATGCTATGACGTCATCACCCACCTTGCGCGGTTCTCGCAGGTGCGCGGCTAATTTTCAAAATTTTGTTTGTCTCATTGTTTTCTGAGAGCGCTGTAATAGGTTCTGTAAGATAGGCCACTTACATCTTTGTTGGACAAAAAGCGGCAACGCGGTACTCACTGCGCCAGGGATGGGCCGTCAATTGAAGTACACCTGCATAAAATCCGGCTATACAATTGAATTCGAATTAGCCCGGGCTGGCTAACTACAAAATGGGGCAGAGATTTGTTCCTATTCCATGCATGAACATGTATCAACGAGCAACCTGGCACTAAATACGACAAATAATGAATACATTCTGACTAGTGTGGGGCATTGTGTGGGTTATACCAGTAGCCATCGATTTGGAAGGAACGAAAGCAAGATGCGGGTGGAAAGTTCTACATCAAACGCCAGGCTCAAACGCGAGTTTGCATACGTGGGGACCTCGGAAGCCCAAGCGAAGGCTTGCGGACTGCTCGATCACCTTCTATGAAAGAGTTGTCAACTACAATTAGCGGCACCGAAGATTTGATCGCAGAATCGAGGCGCTGATGGACAGCTGGTGGTAGGTCAGGGGGAGATGGTCCGAACGGAGCAGGCTCAGACGTTCGTGAGCTACCCCTGTTTGATTGGTGGGCTGCGAGGTTTAAAAGTGCCTCAACGTCAAGTGACTCCACGGAACTGGATCGGCTGTGAGCAACTTTATTATTTCCGGCGTCGCGGTCATTTGTCGTTTGGGGCCAACGCTGGTCGTCAGGGATCTGTTGAGCCCAGGATGAATAACTTGTCCGAGGGGCGTGTTCGGGTTTTATGGGCGAATCGTATCCTTCCATGGTGTATGGCGGATTTCGTACAAATGCCGCTGTAAATCCTTCTGCTGGGGGGCCTGGTCTGATTTTCTCGGGAATAAGGGTGAGTTGTTTTCTTCTTTTCCTCCGTTCGCGCAAGAAATATAACAGCATAGCAACTCCCATGAACAAAACAATCCCCCCAGCTATGGCTGCACCAATAACAACACCGCTAGGTTGCTTTGGTCCTTTTTCTTTGTCGTCCATTTTACCTTTCATTGAGGGGGATGGGGTGGGGCATCCGTTGGTAGCTAGTCGAGCAGAGTCAGAATTGGCCATTGAAAAAAATCTGATGTACGCCTTACTTGAGAATGTTGAGACTTGCATGTGCCCGTGGCCATCGTCGAGGAATAAAACGATTGGGCCGGACTTCTTGCCCATGTCATAAAGAAGAGACATGGGTCCGGGGGTCCCATTCTGACTCAATGTAACTGTCGGTCCGCCAGGGTGAAGCAAGCGAATCGTTGGCGGTGTCTGCACTGGGTCGACCCAGGAAACATTCACCACCCCACAAGTTTTGAGAGACCCACCATCTTCCCCGGCTACGGTGAAGAGTTTTGAGCCATTTGTATTCGCCGTCGGGCAATTATCATTCCCCTGGCCCGCAATCATAATTTCTGAAACTGGGGTCATATCCAGACCGAGTCCGCCAATGAAGGCAATGAACGAGGTATCGGGGGCTAAAGGTAGGAATGACACGGAGAGCTGGACTTTATCTTTGCCGATGTGATAGTAAGGGATCTGTACAGGGGGGGGAGGGATGCCACCGAGGGGAAGAAAATTCATCGTCAAATTGGTGGGCATCGTATTGCTTGTACCATCAACAGTAACTTGGAAAGGATTGCATGAGGTGGGAGTCGAAGGACTGAAGCTAATGCTTGGTTTGGCGGCCTGCGACCCAATGGCTAACATGCCCATCATCCAGATGAAGAGCGCCATCATGAAGACAGAGCGAGGTTGGAGTGAAGCAGAAAAATGGCTGCTGGCAGCTGGATGCTTGGACCGGCCAGGGAGGGAGAAGGAGAGATGAAGAAAAAGGGCATTCAGAGAACAGTGTAGTAACAACGGAGGCAATAATAAACACCACTGATATTCTGATGGGTCAGTCACTCGACTGATCATCAACCCAACATTCGTTGCAATTTGTCTTTGTTTACAAACTAAAATATTAATTAATTAAATCTCTAGATCTCCATGTATTACCGACACGTGACTCGGATCCTCTCACTACTACTTACCTCCCCCACAATTTCTGCTCATGATCCGACGACACACACACCATGTTGTCTCGACGAGCATACCAAAAGCTCAGCCTTCTCCAAAGGAGAGCCTCTTCCACCGCTACTGCTCAAACCCCCATCCAACCGCAAGGCCATTTACCAAGTTCCCAGTCACCCATCGTCCCCAAATTACATTTCTTTAACTCCGTTACGGGTGGCAACCAGAAAATACCGACCTATCGTGTTCTTGACGGAGTAGGAAAGCCCATAGATGGCGCACAGATACCAGAGGTGTCAAATCAATCGTCCCCACCAATAGCTACATACTAAATATCCCCAGCTTGATAAACCTTTTGCACACAAGCTCTATGAGAATATGCAGCTCCTACCAACACTGGACAATGTGCTTTACAACGTCCAGCGTCAAGGGAAAATCTCGTTTTACGTGAGTTTGATTTTGTTCCGGTGGAAGCAAGGAGGCTCATCATCCCTTTTGTAGATGACCGCAGTAAGCTATTCTCCACCCTCCGCGAGTGGGTTTGTATAACGATTGGCGCAGCATGGAGAAGAGGCAACTATCGTTGGCTCTGCTGCTGCCCTCGCGATGGATGATGAGTAAGTTTTCCAGCACTCCTGTTGCCCGTTCGCTCAATCCTGTTCATTACCAAGGGTCCTAGGTTAGCAATATTTCAATAATTGATACTACTCTCCCATTCCACGCAGGTCAGTATCGTGAAATGGGTGTCCTGCTATGGCGTGGGTTTGGCATCGATAATGTTATGGCGCAGTGCTTCGGCAATGAAGAAGACACGTCTGGAAAGGGTAGACAAATGCCCGTGGTATGTACATCCCAGGTTTACCAGAAGCACTGGCTGAATCCTTGCAGCATTTTGGATCCCCGGAACACCATTTTCATACTATATCTTCACCATTAGCGACTCAGATTCCCCAGGCTGCTGGTGTGGCATATGCACTCCGTCGCAGCCCCGAGCGGAGATCCCGCTCCATCGCAGCTTGCTTCTTTGGAGAAGGTGCCGCGTCTGAAGGAGGTATGTTCCCCCCCTTTCCGCCTTCATTGATCCTTT
Organism: Collybia sp. MG36; assembly: GCA_003313185.1. Taxonomy (NCBI): domain Eukaryota; kingdom Fungi; phylum Basidiomycota; class Agaricomycetes; order Agaricales; family Clitocybaceae; genus Collybia; species Collybia sp. MG36. The sequence goes on from QGOG01016213.1 coordinate 30,095, forward strand.
ATTTCTGTAATTCAGATTTCCACGCTGGACTTCTTCTCGCATCAACAATACCATCTCCTGTCCTATTCATTGCTCGGAATAATGGTTTTGCTATCAGTACTCCTAGTACGGAACAATTCTACGGTGATGGAATTGCAAGCCGCGGCCCGGGATATGGCATTGACACCGTTCGAGTGGATGGCAACGACATTTTGGCGGTGATTGGTGCTGTTAGGGAAGGCCGTCGACGGTGCCTTGAAGGTGGGAGAGCTGTCTTAATTGAAGCTATGACATACAGGTATGAAGGCTGATCGTTCCCTTGTGCACACCTTGATCATCATCCAAGGGTGGGCCACCATTCAACGTCAGATGATTCATTTGCATACCGCGCCCGGTCAGAGGTTGAAGATCGGAAGCGTATTGACAACCCCATCACACGATTCCGTCTATTCATGGAATCCAGAGGCTGGTGGGATTCTGACGCGGAAGACGAGCTGAAGGCCCGTCTCAAGGCTGATGTGATGAAATCATTTAAACACGCAGAGACACTCAAACGATGTGAACTGGGCGAGCTATTCACTGATGTCTACGGTGGCGAGGAACCTTGGAATATCGTGAGTCATACTGATCAGATGAGTCGGCCGCTGCTAACGGGTCCTCCCCGGCTAATGTAGACTGAGCAACGGAACGAACTGACGGGACTGTTGAAAAAATACGGGAATACATGGGAGCCATGGCGAAAAGAGCTTGCGAAATTCAAGAATAGCGGCCAAGACCTCTTACAGCGCTAATCCACTGTCCTCACTTGCGCAGATTTGTAAACATAGCATTAGCAAATTTTTACCAAAGATGGTCACTATGCACTCCCTTCATCACCGACATAAGGTTGATCTTGACCAAACACATAATCTCCATTCTCACAAAATGATATACTTACCCGACAGCAAAAACACAGTTTCCTTCATTGATGGACATCGGACACGACATCAAACATGACAACCGCTCTTCATTCCTCAGTGAAATACAGTTTTAATAGAAATATACATAGTCAGTGACCATGCCCAAGAAGAACGCCAAGCATGAACGGGATGAACATCCCGACTGTGATGAGCAGGACACGAATCGATGGACGCATTGCCCCTGCACTCACAGCCCCCGAATGATGTGAAACAGGTTGTAGGACTGTTGCAACATAAAGAAAGGTACCACCCTGATGTAGAGTTACCATGCCGAAACGATCACAAGGAATAGAATGTGGGCTCACCGAAACCAGGAGCGCGATTCCAGTCCAGCTGTCGTCTGCACCTCCGAGAAAGGAAAAAAGGGAATAAGATGCTATTGATGCTATGGGCGTGGACAGGCTGAATGCCGCAAGGTGGCGTTTGCAATCTGGGCGAGGGAGGGTGGTGGAAAGGAGGGATGTTGTTAATGCGAGGGAGGTTGGGGCTATCAGATATATGTCAGCCGGTTCAAAAGATGAAATCGGACGCGAGTTAACGTTAACCTTTGTGGATGATGAGCGCGAGAAATACAATAAATGATAGATTGGAAGAGGGCGTCCCGGAGGTTGGAAGGGACGACACGCCTAATGCGAGACCATCCGCAAGGCCATGAATAATCAGACCGAACGTCAGCGCAAATGCCCGTTCCCTGCCCTCCAAAACGCCGCCGGGGGAGGGGGCGGACCTCGTGATTGCACCTTGACGGGAACGCGCAACACCCTGCTCAACCTCCAGGTCCCCCAGCTCCGCATAAAATTCGACGTCCAGTGAGCTGTCTCCATCATTGTGGCTCGCTAGATTCGCGCCCTGTGCGCCGGAGTGACCAGGTAGTGGCGCGTGCGAATGTGGCGACACGAGCTGCTCGATAACTAGCATCAAGATAAACCCAGAAAGCAGGGACAACGCGATACTTGGAGTCGGAAGTCCCGAAGCGGGTTGGCTGACGGCCACCGACTCTATACCTCTGCCAGTGGGCAAGGTCGTTTAGTCATTGCGTGGTGCACAAGTAGGACGTCATAATACTCAGGGATTATCACACCGAGAGCAGCACCAAGAAGAAGGCCCGTGCCTAGTGTTGATAGATGGTCCAGAAATGTTCCTAATAATGTTGTCAGGATGACAGCTAGCTCAAGACGAAAACACAGACTAGAAAACACAAATGACAGAGGAAGAACGCCAAAAATAAAGGAGGAAATGCCAAGTAAGGCAGACATGAGGAACAACGCGAACATGGTAGTTTCGTAGAGGTTGTCATGAGTCACTTATTGAAGTTATTCAAAATAAGTTCATCAGGGTATCAAAATATTTTATCCAAAGTACAACATTATTGCAATGTCAAGTGGATTAGTAGATTACTATCAAGTAGGTTGACGATATAATACATGCATGGTGTTTAATGCTGATGCGAATGCGGCAATGCTATTGACACAGATGTGGACAGTATGTTGGGATGAAAAAGCACTGGGTCAATAAAGAAATTATTATACTAGGCACTCACGCGCACATCCCACTGTTCCCCCGACGATTAGTCACCCCGCAGGCGTGCCGGTTTACCTTTACCATTTGTTTTGGGCGGCGTCGTGTCCACAATGTCAACGTCGGAATCCGACGAGTCAATAATATCCACCTCAATCTTGCCCTCTTCCCTCTGCTTTGCCTTCTCCGAGTCTTTATGCTTCTTCCACTCAGCGGATAATGTCCGGATATTGTTTGCCAGATCATCACGCATGGCCGGTAAACTGCCGCCTTTCCAGATTTCCATACGCTCATCACGGCTCAAGGGTTTCTTACGTGGAGTCTGCATTATAGGGTTGGTTGGCAATCATAAAAAATGGGAAAGCAAAAAGGGGTGTCGAACCATTATGAAATCGCGATACTTGGCGGGATCTGACATGAATGTCTTCGCTAAATGTAGAAGGTACAAGCCACAATCACAATAGTTCGGCTGGGAGGGCACCTAGGATAACTGTTTAGTAATAAAATTAGATACTCAATAGAGCGTAAACCATACCATGGCTTTCTTTCCTCGCGGATCTCCAGTGTCCTCTAGTCCCAATTTAGAGCTGGCCTCCATCTTCAGGTATCGGGAGAGCTGATTAATGGCTTGGGTGTGTCCCGAACCCAGCGAATCCAGAGTAAAAATGTATGTGCTGGATGAAAAAAAAGTTGAGGCGGAACGGAGTTAGACGAGTGCGACTTACTCAGGTAGTTCAGAAGGAATAATAAGTACTTGGTCGCTTTCATCATCTATTTCCATATAAGGCGGTTTATCAATCATCTTCGCCTTTCCCTTGTTATAGAATTCAGACGACGCAATGGGCTTGTAAATGTCCTGGGGGCTGTCAGACGTGTCCTCGTTGACGAGTTTGGTCACGTTTGCCATGTCTCGACCATCTTGAGACGAAGTATCATCAGCGTCAACGTCAATTGGGGCAGGGGGGTGGCTGATATTCTCGAGATCTGAGATAGTCGGTGATAAGCTCCTCGCTGGTTGATCAATATCCATCTCGAAATCGAAGGGGTGCACATTAGCGTCATCTGGAAAGCCATTTTCTATTGGTGGCGTTGGCGATTCATTCTTTGTTACAAGGATTGAACATGAGCCCGCGAACTTTGATAGGTCGAGTGGTGCGTCTTCGATATCAAGTGGGTCTTGAGAATTTGGGTCGTGGTTGGGAGGTTCAATAGGGGGTTCCGCGACCAATGGAGAGTCTTCAGGGGAGTGTGTCAAACCTAGCGTGATTGGTTCAATTGCTGTTTGACGCGTTTCCCTTCGCTTCGATATGGCTGGAGGCGGGGGTCGAAGTATATGCTCGGGATGATATATGATAGCAAGATACCAGTGTACACTAGAAGCGGCCAGGTGAGTAGTTGAGAGAGTTGTGATAAGAATGCGTTACTCACTTCTCATTGATGGGAACGATGATATATTTTTTGTCAAATATGTTGAATTTCGTTGTCCATTTCTGCACGCTTTCGTAGCCTTCTTCCATGCTAAGTGAGCGAGTGAGTAGGTTCTTGAGAGGAGACAGGCATGTCATCACTTCTTTTTGTTCAATTTCTTATAGAAGAAGGAACTGAAGACATGAATTTGCTTCGCGAGGGCAGGGTTAGAGGATTCCAACTCTTTCAGCCAGTGTCTACAAATCATATTCAAAAACGAGCAACTGGCAAAAACTCAAACTCACTTCAGGCCAAATTCTATCAAGGTATCATTAAGGTACTGCCCTGGTTGTAGGCGATCCAGATCCGCATTTGTTATGTTGACAGCCCCAGGGGCCCCGGGCGGGTAGACGAGGATACTGGAAATAAGTAAATAAATACGTAGTGCGGCAAGCAAATACGGATGTACACTTCATCGGGGTCAACCTTGGGCAATGACTTCCGTCGTGCCTCAGCTTGACGAATAGAGCTACGCGGAGCAATAGGTCTAAGGATCCTGGTTCACCAACTATTAATGTGGGCGGGTAGAAATGAAAGAGGGATGAATGCGAACTGCGTTGGTTCCTGCGTCGAACTTAAGCCTTGTGAGAGAGAGATGAATGGCCTAGTTTCAAGTGGTGCATGCGGAAGTGTTTGAGACGATAGAAATGCATCGCCGTCAGGTGTAGATCGTTTCAGAGATGTTTTCTGGTCCCTCAGCAATTGGAGCTTAGCTCCTTTGGACGAACCAGCAGAGGCGTGCTGGCGTGCAGCTGCCCATATAACGTCCGATGTCGAGCCACTGAATGGTGAGCCGCTCATTGAGCATATGGTCCAGTGAGGGTAAATGTAACTGACCGGATTACCGAATTGCTCTTGACGCGGGGTTTCAGCCATTCTATAAATGTCTTGTATTCGGTAGGCGACCAACCAGAACCATTCACGTTGAACTTCCATATTATCCTGCATTTCGCATCCTGGCCTGGGCTAGACGTTCACATACCGCCTTGTGTCTTTACGGTCGTGGACTCACCTAAGGAAAAATAATCTGCATGATTCGCGAGAACCCCAGAACCATGTTGGGTGGTGATCGTCAGAATGACTGGGTATTCACCAATTTGAGAGGCATCATAATACTGATCTAGTTTTAATGGACCTGCAAGTGATGTACTACAAGAGGGAGCATACCTCCACTGTGTCAATATCCCGAGTTGGTATAACAATGATTGGAGGACAAGACTTCAAGGGGGGCCCTTTTCTGACCAGAATAGTACCATCGGACCAAGAGAGGCGGTAGTCACCACAAATATGTTTAGATCCTGAACACCATTCCTGGAGAGGAAGGTAAGAGCATGGACTACTAGTCAATGATGCGGGCTTTCGAGCTTTTGCTTGACCACCCTGAATGATGGAAATGTAGTGTGGTAATGCAATCAAAGGTCCATACGTTACCTCCTTCGGCCGCATCGCGTCCTTAATGTGTGGCCGTTTTTCGATATTAGCGACCATCTGCTTCACATGGCCATTTTGGACCATGTCGTCGGCATTCTCAATAGGATCGGATGAATCTTGGCTTTGCATGCCCTTCAATCTCTGGGTGGAGGAACCCGACGGTAATGATACCCCGTTGCTAGAGGGTTTGCGGAATGGATGGGGATTGGGTACCTGGATCTCCAAGTCCGGCACGCGCGGCTTAGGCGAATCCGCGCCATTCATCCCATCCATAAGATTCATCTCATCTGCCCCAAATATCTCCGATAGTTCGTCACTCTCGCTCACGAGAATAACGTCTGGCCCTAGAGGAGGGCGGCTTGGTCCGGACTTTTCTAGATAAACCATACATTCACACTGATGATATCGTGAACAACCCGCTCTCACCTGTGCTAGCCCTTGCTCGATTCACCTTGCGGCGAGGGGCGGGTTTAGTGTCCTCAGTCTTCCGCCTTTTCCGGGTGGGGGCCACAGTTTGGGTTGCTGTCGGATTGCCGAAATAGTAGGGGTTTGTTTTGTCTGTTGCATATTTGGGCTGTGTAGGACGTATGAATTAAGCCAGGCTTAGACTGGAATTTGTTGGGAACTCACATTAGATGGTGTGATTATCGTAGTTGGCGACTTTTTCCATGCCCTGTAGGATAGACGCAGAGTGGGTAACATAATATTATATGTGCTCCCGCACTCACGACGCGTCTCTATGATTGGAAATGTGCGGTAGCTTCTGCAAGCCATACACACTTGAAATTTCATCGCGGTCCTTCTGGAGACCTGCCATGGATTTCTAGACAAGCAGGCCGGTGCGCTTGGGATTGGCAATGGCTTAATGCACTATGGGCGTTACATGTAACATAATTATTCACACGGTGGTAATGGAGATCAATCAAGCCACTGTGACCCGTGCAAGTCCCATTTCATTGAAGGGCATTCTCATGACCACTGACCAGTACATATTCATATGCAAATCATGTTGTCAACAACAAGGTTGGTTCTCTTGGGAACTTTACATTTCTATGGTCCGGAATAAATAACAAATGTCGCTCTCATACAAACGAGGTATTAGTAAATAGCAACGATGATGGATTGAGGTCGCGAGGAGAAGTGAAGCAAGTATGCAAGCAAGAGTAATGTAGGTATAGTTAATAAGGTTTCCGGGGATAGGTAAGTACATGGTCCCAGATGGCCGTGATGTGAAAATGAAAGTGGGTTTCCATCCTTTAGGGTGCTTGAAAACCATGATCATCGCGAAGGGCGTAACTGGTGCGGAAGGGTCATGATCCTGCGCTTACGTGCAGATTATCGTCGAATCTAGCAGCCGTCGTATTGGGAATTTCGAGGGAAGGTGTTCCCTGCCTGGGCCCAAGTCGTTAAATTGGGGTTTGAATATGCTTGTATGTGTCTACGAGAGCAGGTTTGTAAAGTGTGAATGCTTGGGGTTATCGGGAATAGAAACCTACCGGTTGATGTAGTCTGATGTAGGATGGGATGGGGGGTCGCAGGTTATACCATTTTTGGTCCCTTGTCGTTGGTAGACTCGCACATAGTCAATGTACATCTTGCTTGGAAATGCAATATGTTTAAAGTCTTGCCTCTGGAAATCTGGCGAAAGACCAAGGTTCAAGATGATGTACTGAACGGTGTTAATAGAGCAGCAATATAAGGAAGGCCCGATAGCACTGACCATGGGCTCTTCAGGGATTAGACGCTGAGCAATTCTAGCGACAGGATCTGGGCCACTAGATGCTGCAGTGGCGGTCCAAGTTTTCTTATTATTGCTAAACCACGTAATGTAGCCATCATCTCGGTGACTGGGATCTGACCACCATTCATAGGCATAAGGGGCATATGCTTGGTCATTGTAAAATTGCGAGTCGATGTATGATACCGCAGAAATGGCTTGTTGGAAAGGACCGCCCTTGTACGAATTGAAGGATGTAAGGTCGTTGTCGTAGATTGTCGCAGCTGGCGAAGTGTTGGTGAATTGATAGTCATTATTGAAGGGAGCTACTTGAAAGCTTTGAGAAACTTGGCCGCGGAAAGTGTCGACATCGACCTGGGTTTCAATGATATCAATCTCGGGAACCCCTCTCCCCTTGTTGACACTTGGTCCTGGATGGTCAGAGCCAGGACATGTGCATGCGGATACTCGTTGGCCAGGAAGAAAGCTTAGGCCTGCAGATGTTGCTGGGATGCCATCTTTCGTCGTCTGATTGAGGAAAGTTCCTGAGTCGCATGTATCATAGCTGTATGGCCACATGCCCTCTGTGGTGGCGCCATGGCCCGCTCTTCCCTAGTGCGAACATGAGAAGAAGAAGTTTGGAACGATCTGGTATAACAAACCAGATTTCCCATCGTCCAGGCCCCTAATTTCCAGTCAGTCTAGATCAGAAGATGGAATTTAGGAGACATACCAGGCCACAGGCCCGGGGCCAAGGGACTACCAGGCATGCTTATGGATACCTCAATATAACCAGTGTTAAAGCAGAGTTTATTCCAGGAAGTTAGCATTCCTAATGAGAAAATGTCTCGTTGGTTGGTTGTGACAGTACATGACAGGACGAACCGCTCTGAAAATTCAAATCGTGCACTGTCTGCTGTGTCAAGGTAATAACAAGCTTGCCGTTTGCGGTGGTTATTGCCTATGAATTGTAAGCAGGTTTCCGGTGGACGCTATGCTGAACTCACACTTGGGTCGTACCATTCAAGATCCCCAGTCGGCCTGATAAACCATGTAAAAAAAAAACAAGAATATTGACGCGCGGTAGACCTACCAATAATGAAGGTCAGCCGCTTCCCAGAATGGATCTTCGCCAGGATAAAAGGTTCGTCCGTCCATGTTGAATTCATCGCTGAAAGCGAGGACATATTTCTTTCCATCTGTCCCCGTACGCATGTATGCCGACGTTGGGGTATCCACATCTATAAGCTTTGGGAGTCCAGGTAGATCCGGAATTTGCCCCGTCCCATTGATTCCCCCAAGATTAAAGCCGGTAATAGGAGGCTTTGGGCGAGCAAAGAACACGATGACGGGGTATCCAGCAAACAATGTAATGAGGCCTAGTACAAGTACAACGAGTGCGGTTGCATTGGCCCATCCTCTAGCAGAGAAGATTGTCCAGGCGCGATCATTCTTGGCGTCTCGAATAGGGTCAGGATTGTGTAGGGCATCATCAAGGTCCGGATCCTTGTCCCAGAGGTATTGGGGGACCGACATAGTATTAATCACTGCCGGTTTTTCTTGTGTTGTTGTGACTGACGTTTCTGAGGGTGGTGCGCTAAACCGGGGGGCGTTGTACATGCCAGGATCGCGCGTAGGGGTTGGGTTATACTTTTCATCGTAAATGTTGAGTGATGCAGACGTTGAGGAGCGGAATTGACTGACCGAATAGGGACCATACCCCGCCCCAATTGCTCCGCTCGCTACACCCATTGCGATGGCACCCCGCCCAGATGAATTGGGCTGCCTATTTCTTTGACTTCCTGTGGAGGCTGCTGAGGGCGAACGAACCGGAGCTGGCCGAGAGCTAGCCACTTGTGACGTCTGGTAGGGTATTCCGGAACGGGGGCTTTGAGGGACTGCAGCATATTTTCTAGGGCCAGGTTGCTGGTGGCCTCGTCGAGGTGGATAGGACATGAGGGATTTGGTGAGAAGTCGTTCG
>QGOG01016219.1:0-13930 GCA_003313185.1 Collybia sp. MG36
CAACCACTGGAGTGTCTTTCTCCCCTAACAATCCAAAGACAAGCGCGCCCTTGTGCCCAACCACTACCACGACATATATTTAGTGTTTCCCGACAATAAATGAGATAATGAACGCACCGGTGCTTCCTGCGAAGCCGGGGATGTCCTCATATGGTATCGATGAGCTTTGGCGCAGAGACTCAGCGAGTCCACCCAGGCCCGAGCCACAGACAATACCGACGCGAGGAAATCTTTGCGAATCAGGGATACGATTCCGAATGAACTCGAGAGTGATATCCATCCGTGTATCAGTATGAGTGGGTGGGCTGCTGTCGCCAGGTGGTTGGCTGGATAGAACCGGCCGGTGGAAAGTACCCCTATCCAGAGTCTGGTGGGCACGTGAGGAAGGCGATTCCCAGCCGCCGGATCAATGGAAAACCACGTGAGCCTAAATGATATTCAAAAACCAACTCTGCATGTGGTTCATCGAGCACCACCATCATGATCAGTGATCATCATGAACACAAGCGCACCGAATTTGCTGCAACGTGGGCAAAGCGGTTTTGTGGCCGAGTTGAAGGCAGAATACATACAAATTCACCCGCTCATTTGCAACGAACGCGATTGGATCAACCGGCGGCGCTCTCGAGGATCAATGATAATAATATCAATACGCTCAAAGATGTTGCAAATGCCAAAAAGACCTCGAACGCACTGGACCATTGCCGGTCCCATTGCCGGTAGATCCATGTAGAGCATTTGATCTCCGTTGATTTTTTTTTTTTGCGCCATCAGAGCAGCTTGCCCTCGCAGTAGGCATCACAATCAACCCTCCTGGGCTTCCTCCCGGGCAGGCCAGGGCCGGCCACATCGCGTATCATGATTTACGGGGGCCCATAAGGGCCTCGGTTGCCTACACACATATTGCACCACACAACCGGCATCTAGACGTTCATTTTCAATAAAGAATCAATTTCATAACATAGGGGTATCAAATCCCCCCCAGACTCGCTTATATACCTGGCACATCCACAACAAGATTTCCTTTCCTACACCAACAAGGTCCACTAATAAATAACCAATGTCCAGGAGACAGATTGTCGTAGACGACAACGCCGCGGTCCGCATCCAATACACGGGTAACTGGAGTTTGGTCACTGGAGAGAAGAGCCAATATGGGAACTCACGCCCGCTCCAGAATACACTGCATACAACAAGCGAAGCAGCTTCGAGTTTCTCGTTCTCATTTACTGGTATGATTCATACATTGTAGGCCACGCATCCGCTCATGGCACCAGGTTCCTCAATTCGGGTCTATGCCTCCATCCCCGCCAATGCCACCGTCTCTCCAACATGGGAGTGCTACCTTGACAACGTCAAGCTAGGATCCAACAAACCGGGATTGCAGCAGAACGATTTCGCCATTTGCAACCAGAACACTATACAGGATGGCCCCCACTATATTACGGTGAACGTCACCAAACCGGGGACAGGATTTTGGTTCGATTACCTTACATACGTCCCCGCTTCCAATGCTTCATTCGAGTCTGCGACTCTCCGTGCAGGCAGACTCGATCGGGAGATCGACTATGATTCTGGGTGGAGTGACCTGGGTGGTTTTGCCAACTTTACGCAGGAGACTGGCGCAACCCTCAAATTTGACTTCTTTGGTCTGTATCCTTTGTTCCTCTGATGTCCGTCCGCTCATACTATTGTAGGATCTTCGCTGAGTTGGACTGGCTACGTTCCGAAAGAATTAGCTATTGCACCATCCTCTGCTACCTACTCAGTCGATGGTGCCCCCCCAACGCACTTCACACTGAATGGGCTACCCGATAGCAATTCTTCGACCCTGTACAACCAGCTTTTCTTCTCAACTCCTAAGTATCCCGTTGGCCCCCACACCCTTCTCGTTACGCATGCAGGAACGAAAAATCAAACTCCCCTCACCCTCAATTATTTGGATATATACGATGCTTCATCTGCAAATTCGACTACCAACACTGCACCGTCTCCGCTGGCCACGCGACCGCCAGCCCCTCGCCGCGCCCTGACAACTGGCGCTATTATCGGAGTGGTGATCGGGGTGGTGTGCGTCATCGTGTTCATATTCGTTGTAGCTCTCCTCTGCCGCCATCGTGCGCGCTACAACCCCCGGGCTGATACCCAGCTAAAGAATGCGCGCAGGGCCTCTGCCATTACGCCCTTTCCATCCGCCCCTACTCCGACGCGGATCGAAATGTCGGGCGTCCGCATATCCAAGAGCCTCTCCAGCGCGAGCCCGAGTCTTGGCGGGCACAGCCCTGTCGAGTCGCATCCGAATTCTAGCAGCGAGGCATCTGAGTCCTTGGCGGTTGATGTGCACAGAGACCAGATCCAGCCCAGTCATAAATCCCAGCCGATGCGTTTCCACGAGGACAGTGGGATCCGGATGTCTCCCGGGCCCAGGGGCTTCGTGGACGTTCCGCCCCTGTACACACCTAGCTGATCGAACCTTCGCCCTTGTTTGCCAGTGATACATCCAAGTGGTGGTTTGCTCGCTGGGTCAACCTCGAGATCCAAACGTTTGATACCCCCCGATCACATTTCACATCTGTAGCATATAATATTCAACATCCCATACCGACACCACTCCTTTATCGTAAATTGACAGCTGTAGACTACATAGGGCGCCGAATTTGCGACGCTGACTCTGTATCTTTGTTGAGTCGGAGGATTCAGACATCCAGTCCTCTTTTCTTTGAGCCGTTGAACCGTTGCAAGAATGAGCGTGGTATCTTGGCAGCTGGTTGGTGGCCGGGCGATATTCACCAGCGCTCGCGATTGAGCTATCTCGATCCAAAACTCTCGTAATGTTGGATACGGCTGCTTGCATTGTGTTGAATAAGGAGTTGCTTGTTGGGCTGATAATTACAAATATTCTTTGAGGAATTCAGGGTGAACGCAATGCAACCGCGAAATTCGTACTCGTAATGCCTTATTCAAAGCCACCATAGGTGCAATTGTGGAGTGATGATACCTCCCAATCTAACCTAGTGTTCAAAACTCCACCTCGCTCTCGAAATGGCCGAGCTTGACATCAAGCCCTCTTGACCGTATATCTTCGTCAATGTGAACGTTATCATCATATTGGTCCAACCTAAACTTCCAACGAGGCACGAACGGCCATGCGCTTGCTCAAGGCTCAGGCCGATATTGACGATAACCGACCACAATCGAGTGAATCAGAAAGAGAAGATCGAGTGTCGAATAACTCGGTCAAAGGAAACAAATCGAGGACGTCGAAATCGAAACAAGTACCAATAATTGGTACGAGAACGACAGCGACATGGAGTATATATATGCGTCAAGAGTACTCCAAACGCCGAAGGTCGGGAGTCAAGGCAAATAGACACCTCCAGTGGAAGACGAATCACCCACCGATTTCGGGGGTGTGGAGATGTGGGAGAAACCCACTGGGCACTGGGGTCCTTGCTCCTGAAGCCCAGTTGGCGATCGGGGGATAATCACCAGCGGAGCGCTAAACTTGGAGGATACGGAGCTGTGGTTGTGTTCAAGGATCCCGGGTTGTTTCCCACAGGTCGGGGCTATTAGGTCTAGTTCCCCTAAATTGGATGAACGGCCTAAGAACGATGCGAAAACGGGCAGAGGAGTGTTGGAGAAAGAAACGTAACTGAGGTGCGCAGGGTCAGGCACAGTTCTCCCGCAATTTCCGAAAACTCTCTCTGGGTCCTGGGACGTCCTGTGCATGGTTAGACAATGGTCGACGAGACAGTGGGTTAGGGATTTTTTCGGCGTGACTGTCTAGGCTGGAGTGGTGGTCGAGGTGTTCGGCCGATATATGACGGAACTCAAGGAATCTTGCACCAGGTTAACTTACCTAGAATGTTGGATAGATCTTGAATCGTGCCGGTTACGGTCCAATAAGGAAGGTCGGACAATAGAAATCGTGTATGAATGGTCCGCGATCTTTAATTTCGGCGCGAATTCATACGCAGTATAGGGGAGATCTGGCGATGAGGGATCCTCGTCATGGTAGACAGGCAATGAAAGGGCCGCGCTCAACAAAAGGGACAGTTACTGAGCGTTCTGTGAGCGCTCGAGCCATGCCTCTATCATCTCAAGTGTTCGAAGATGAGGTTGGGATGACTCCCGGAACAACTAGTGCATGGTGGCCCAGAGCTGTAGGGTCAAAGCAATCGCGCGCCATTCCGAGTTGACGCTGGCAATGGATAGATCTAGAGGCGATAGAATGGGTAAGGGTGAGCTCGACTGCCAAGGCCGATCCATGGGAATTTCATCAAAGTGGTAGGTGACTGCTAGAACTTCTGGTATGCGCCTTTTTGGGTGCATCGGTGAAGGAGTATTCAGGCGTCTAACGGTGATGACCATGAAGTTCCGGTTGCTTGCTGGGGAGATTTGCATTATCCATCAGACGCCTATACTGATACGTAGGTATTGAAGCCAGCGAAGTATGTAGGTACCCACAGTACGGGCTTCAATAAGTATATTCGCTCCCTTCGAAATCCTAGTTTTATCGGGTGTTGAGAAGGTGGGTTAAACGAATGAATTTTGTTTTTTTGGCTGAATGTTCTTCGTAAACGTCGTCCACATACATTTCCAGCACTCGAATGCTCTGGCGGGGTCAGTTAGAGAGGAGTATGATGAACAAGCGTCACCAACTCAGGAGTGTCGCATTTGAGTAAGGTATATATGAAAGCTCGCGAACGGCCTTGCAAATGATTGTACTCCTTGGAGAATGTGGTATGAATGTAATATGTCCTGATGGCCCCACACCCATGGCCAGCAGCGAGAGTGTGGCAGCGATACCTGCTCAAGGCAGTTCACGCCGGTTTCCCCCACCCACCCCCAAACAGCACGATGCATACCACCACCAACCCAACAACCCTCCCTGCTCGCACCATCTCGCTCTCATTCCTCACCTTGTCCATCTCTCGCTGCGCCTCTGTCTCTTTCCTCGTCTGCCTGGTCGGAGCCCACTCCCGGGTACCCCCAGTAGCCCAATCTCCGGTCCCGGTTCCAGTGTATGGGCCACCGTGTTGTCGCTGTCCGTGTCTCCACGCATGTGCATGTGGGGGCGGGGATCGATGAGCAGACCCACGGGGACGTGAGCTATACTCCCAGGCATAGCTCGCGCGAGGAGATCTCTTCCCATAGCCCGTTCCGGAGCTGTACCCCGCACTCGGGCTGGTGCCGACAGTTTGAGCTAGAGTTCTGTCATACGCTCTCCTAATTGCCATCACAGGAGTGAGCCAAACGTGCGAATAAAGCGGAAGACTTGCAGACAAACCGTTGCCTGTCGTCACTCAATACTGCGTACGCGTCCGCGGCCTGTGCAAAAACGTCCCCGGATCGGGCGTCTTTGGTCACATCTGGGTGATGTTTCTTGCTTAGCTAGATGCGGGTTATCGATTTGGCTCCTCAAAGCTACGGAGAGAGCCTGCCTGATAGAAATGTGACTACATTTATATGTGTGAGAGAAATGCCCGTGTCTTTTCGTGGGCGGAGATACCTTGATTTGTGCTTTTGATGCATGATGTGGAACGCCAAGCGTCCTGTAATGGTCACCTAAGGACGAGGAGGAGAATATTGTTCGTGTGTGCCGCGACGGGTGATGCGAGACATTGAGGCATAGTGATGAGCAGCGGGGAGGAAGTGAGATCATTGTGTTGACGCCTATTGTTTCTCATTGTCGTTGGCTCTCGGGACTTGCCGCCCCGGTCAGTTGATGACACCCACAGCTGGGGAGCGGTCATCCTCGGCGGGCGGGTTCGTGTCACCGCACAGCGGCCCCGGCACATTGTGGGTATCGGTATAGACGGGTGGGTGTGATTTTTGGCTTCGGAAATGGCGGGGATGGGTGGTGCACTCTACCGGTAGTAGAGTGTGTATATACAGTGTACCGCAGACAGGCGCAGATAAATGAATCTATTTATACAGTAGCATCCAGGCTGCCAGTGGCACAGAAGTATGCAGAACCAAACTACCAAGTAGATTTTGCTGTGCATAGCCGAAGACAGCAGCGGAGCGCAGAACTCATCTCAATGGGGGAGCTTCCACCTCATTTCCTACACATCGTGAGTCTCAACCCGTCACCAATTACTCTGCTCTCGGTACACTGAATGGCGAATCTCACTGAACGCCAACGACACGACCTGTCCGTGCTGCCTCAAAACGCACCCACCCACAGTTCTGACTATTCAACATCCAACACAGGCACAAATCCATTTTCGACTATCTGCAGGATGTCGGGTATACCAAGACGTGCGAGCAACTGCGTCAAGAAGCGCCCGATCTAGTACGTCATAAGATCACTATGTTCGTTGAACATTCCCCGTTACCGAAGGAACGTACAGGCCAACCTTGATTCGGAGACTAATACGACATCGAGTGGCCTGCTTATCAAGAAGTGGACAAGTGTGATAAGAATGCAGAAAAAGGTGGGTTGCCTTCAATAACAATTTTACTCTTAGCACTAACAGCTGCCGACCTCACTGGATCTCTCGCAGATCATGGACCTCGAATCCCGGCTCGCCCAAGCGTTGGAAGAAGCTTCGCATGGAGGCTTGTCTGGGTCAAAACGGTCTGACAAGGACTGGTTGCCTACGGCACCCGCGAAATATTCGCTTACCGGTCACCGCGATAAAATTAACGCGATAAGCTTCCATCCAACTTACTCAGTGATAGCGTCTGCGTCTGTTGACGCTACAATCAAAATTTGGGATTGGGATTCAGGAGAACTAGAGCGCACACTCAAAAGCCATACAAAGGCAGTAACCGATTGCGACTTTGACTCAACAGGAAAGGCATTGGGTACGATTCTGCTTCTCCTAGTTCAGTTGCAATGGCCTCAAGGATGATAGCAACGTGCTCCGATGATCTCTTTATCAAGCTATGGAATGTTATAGACGACTACAAGAATGTTGCGACTCTTCGTGGGCACGAACATTCAATATCGAGTGTGCGCTTTCTCCCGGGGGATACTACCATTGTTTCTGCGAGCAGAGACCACACAGCGAGGGTATGGGATGTACAAACCACGTTTGTTACGAAGTTTATCTTCGATTGAAATGGCGGCTCAGTTTGCCCACCAGCCATTGTATCAAGGTTATACGACCGCACAATGAATGGATCCGCTCTGCGCTGCCCAACCAAGATGGTCGCCTACTCCTCACATGTGCAGATGATCATGTATGTTACAGACTTACCATGCGGTCAATCCATACTCAATAAACCTCAGACGGCTCGCATCACAGATTTGGAAACCGCGACGATGAAGGTAGAGATGCGAGGCCATGATAATCGCATCGAGTGTGCGGTATTTGTGCCTGTCATATGTATTCCTGCTGTGAGAGAACTGGTCGCCCAGGTTAGTCAACCCATTTCTAGCATCTCAGAATACCCCCCAAGCCCCTAATTGCACATAGCCTGCCACTGTTCAGTCTTCAAAGGTAGACTCATTGGCTATCTCTTTTGTGATGACTGGATCCCGTGATATGACAATCAAACTCTGGGATTCACTCCGCGGTGTCTGTCTATGGACCTTTGTAAGTGAATTCGCTCGCCGACTTTAGCCTGGATTACATTTCTCCCTCATCAAGGTTGGCCATGACGGCTGGGTTCAATCACTTGTATTCCACCCCTCAGGAAAGTACCTCCTTTCGGTAGCGGATGACCACACAATGCGCATCTGGGATTTGAAAACGGGCCGATGCCTCAAAAGGAGTGCGATCCATGGTGTTTTTGATTATATCTGCGATAACTGATTATCTCTCAGTTGAAGCGCATAGCCCGTTTACGCAGTGTGTAGCATGGGGACATGTGCCAGTGGCTGAAGGTGGAAATGAAGACCCCGATAGAATGGTCAATGTTATTGCGACTGGCGGCACAGACAAGGTAAACGTGAATCCTCTTCAAAATGTTCTCACATCGTATAACCTAGTTGGTCAAAATTTGGCGCCCCTGAGGTCGCCCCATCGCTGAATGGTTACATTGTCTGCGTATTCTAGTCTCGCCATTTCGAATATACTACCTGCTGTGAATCGCTTTGACGAACCCATTGATAATAATAATCGCCTGTGGCTAGAGGGTCGGAGTATGTAGGCTTGATATGGATTTGCTGGGGCCACCCGCGGGTGATTGCATTCCTGAGGGAATATAGCCCAACAGTCCCACCAACCTGCAGTGGGATGATGGCGGCAGTGCGGCCCCAAAACCATTATTCGCGCCCTGAGAATGGGCCGTTGGAGAGCCTTCGTCGTCATAACCAGTGTGTCGGAGCCGGCCGATATACCACCAACAGAAATGCGGCTGCCCATGCAGGCGGGAGGTAGAGTAGAAGGGTTGGAACCAAGGTTGACATGACGAGGCTGCGCGCCAAATATAGACGAGTTATGTCATTCGACTTTGCTGACAATAGGCCGTTTACTAATATACATCCAACAATTGCAAGTGACCGGGCATCTCTCCTTTATAACCTCACTAGTACTTACAAGAGTGGGTCCGACATGGAAAAGTTTGCTGCTCTCGAACCGGTTAGGTTATACGCGCCAGGGGGTCTTTTGGGAAGGACCCAAGCAGCACCCAAGGCTCTCGTTCCACCACGCGTTGGCAGACTACCTACCGATTTACATATTCTCATTCTCAATCATCTTCCCATTCCCGATTTCTCGGCCTACAGTCGATGTTCCCGGTCAACGGCTGCCCTAGCGGACGACGAAAGTCTGTGGCGAAGGAGGTGGTCCGCCTTGAGTGTGGAAAAGCACTCGCTGGGCTCGGTGCTCGATGAACTGGAGGCGAGGTCAAAGGGACATGCGGCGGCGTCTCGGGCTGCTGCCCCTCCGACCATCGCTGTCGATGACGAATTTGGTGATTTTGCATCCGTCGATGTGGGGAATACCTCTCCTGGGGAGATGGATGACTTTGTAGGCGTCATGAACCATGTGTCGTTATCCCCGACGATCACCCCAGCACCCAAGTCGGACACGTTCAAGTCCAAATACATTCGGGCCCATAATCATCTCAAACCATTGACCGCATCCCTGTCCTCTCCTCCACATCTCATCCTCTCCGAACTCGCTTCTACAGTTTCCCAGTCACTTGGGGAACAGGCGAAACTATTGCGACTGCTCTCCTTCTTCCTTTCACCAGCCGTGCAGCCTCTGCTGAGATGGAGCACCATGTATTCCTCCTTGCGCTCCGTCATGGACCGCTTTGATGCAAATCTCCTGGCAGCGTTTGACGTCGCTGATAGCCGCGGCGACGAGAGGGGTATGCGGGAAGCGGCCGAATGCAGCTGGCAGGTATGGGATGGCTCTGGCGATTGGGAGATGGGCAAAGTCTGGGCAGAAAAGCGAGAAATATTTTATGAGCAAGGGAAATGGGACCCCCTGGATAATCTAACGTGGGTCATCTGTAACTACGTTTGATCCGTCCTGATGTATTCGCAGTAAAGAGGGCGCATTAGATTTTGACGCGATGGACGAGTACATGTCCTCCATTTTAGGTTCCATCATTGAACATGGCTCAAGGGCCGTTCGCGTGTTTCCTCCACCCTCACAGGTCCTGGTAGCCTTTGCAGAGCGGGTTGCATCCGAAGTGGTGCGTGATCCTCTGTTTTCCATGTCTGTTGGTGCAAATGGCCATAGGTTGGCGAGTACGTCACAACGTTGCTTACTCGCGCCCGGGAGATATCAAATGCAGCGTACCTAAAAGGGACTGCTGCCACCTTTCGCGAGACATGGAGAATGGTGGATGCGGTGATCCAGGCTACAGGGGAGCGAGCCGACTCGAACATTTCAAGGACAAAGGCAGAGGATGTTGTGTGAGCGTTCTGGAATCATGTTCGGGCCTGGTTTTATTTATCAAATCTGAATTAGTTACCACATGTTTGAGATCAATATGGACGAGTATCTGGACGAGGAAGTGGAATCTGTCAAGCAGGCTTTCGAGATTATATGCAAGACCTGGGATCGCCAGGTACGTTATCCCCATAGCATTTCGGCTATTGCCCTGGACATCGCTCAATCTTGCTATCAGAGTCCCGGGAGTGATGTCACATCACCCAACCCCGGTCAGGCGCGATTCTTGGGATCTCATAATCCTGCACAGGTCAAACGCAATGTGCTCACGTCATTTACGAACGTCTTGCTACTCCCAGTCACTATTGTGCCCCGCACGGTTGGCGCTGTGGGTGGGGCCATCATGACAGGGGGAACGGCCGCCGCTCAGGGCATTGCGATGCTGAATCCGCAGCGATGGGGCGGTAGTGGAACTGTTTCAAACGATACTGTCGGCTATACGAAGGAGCTGGAGAAAAAATCCAATGAAATATTCGACGTGGGTGGAGATGAAGATGAGGATGAGGACAAAACACCCCGCAACTGTGAGTAAGTTTGTCGGTAGATTTAGGCGCTTCGAACACTCATCTTTTCCACGCAAGCCGTATCTCGGAACTCCAACGAGAAGGGACCTCCGACGAAGGAAACTCAGAATAAACTGGAGCTTCTACTCTCGCTCGATATCGCGCTTGAGCTCATTCACGCCGACCGCGAGTCCTTGAAGCGGGTAGAAACGTTTTCCGGCTACCCTGGACACTATGGACATCGCGTTCGAGATACCATTGAGGAGATTTTTATTCTCATGCTACAGGCGCTGGCAGATCGGCATATCTCTGTTGGCTTCAAGCGGTATGTCGTACTATCAGAAATAAGACGTGCTCATTTTATGCCGCAGTGCCACAGACCAGATGACAGCATACGATCCAGCCGAACATGAAGAGACTACGGATGTTGCGCCTCTTCTTCAATTCTTTGAGCTTGTTCACATCGGTGATACTATACAATCCATGGTACAAGTCTACTTTGATAAAGAACTAGTATGTGAATTCGCAAGGAAAAGTATTCGGTGCCAACCACGGTTTTAGGCTCCCCATATCGATAGAACCGACTTTTTGAATGCTGTCGTTCGCGAGAAAAAGCGATTCGAGAATACACTCGACGACTCTGTAGCGGCTGGGTTGAACGCTGGAACCGAAGTTTTAATGAACCAAGTACTCTCTTCAGCTACTCGACCGCCACGGTTGGCTGAGAGCGCTCTAGGTGGAACACACCATCCTCACGTTGACCAAGCCGCGGGAATATTATCCCCCTGAAGATAAACCGCTTGATCTTGGTCCCACATTGGGATGCACAGAGTCGATCAAGTGCCTCGAGCATCATTGTAGGCTTCTCAAGGGGAGTACCAACAAGGAAGTGCTCGAAGTGTTCTACCAGGAAGTCGGTATTCGGCTCATCGGGTATGTTTCATCACCTGCTATTTTTTTTTCCGTGTGCCTTCATCCTCTGCACAGGATATTGCAAAAACACATAAAAAGGCAGATAATCTCGCTCAATGGAGGCTTTCAAGTCATTGCGGATCTGAATGCATACCATGCGTTTATTTCATCGCTCAAGGTACCACATAACCCGTCTCAGTGCCCTGTTCTAGTTCACAACAATAATATACAGGTCCCAGCCATCACAGCCGACTTTTCGTATCTAAAAATGCTGGGACACGTCTACGTAGTGGAAGATGCGAAAGACCTCGCTCAAATCGTGCGGGACGTGACACGCTATGGCGGAGCATACCGGCCCGAGGTGCGCTATCTGTTCATATTTGTATTCGTATTTGTATCTGTGATTGATTTTGGTTTAGGACATTTATGAGTTTATTCAGAGGAGGTCGGACTGGAAAAAGATTGAAAAGACGGTGGATAAGACCATGTATAATTTGAGCTTCAAGGAGGATTGTGTTGTATCTTAGTGGGTTGCCCCCCGCCAAATTAA
The DNA here is from genome assembly GCA_003313185.1 of Collybia sp. MG36. NCBI lineage: Eukaryota > Fungi > Basidiomycota > Agaricomycetes > Agaricales > Clitocybaceae > Collybia > Collybia sp. MG36. The sequence continues at coordinate 11,826 of QGOG01016219.1, forward strand.
AATTAAATCCCTTGGCTTGGTTGGATCACAAAGGATGCTAGGGCGTCGAAACATTTTATACGATATGCATGACTTTGAGTACGTAACTAGAAACACGAGGATGGCCATTGGCTCCGTCGGCGAACCTATCCGATTGGCTGCACGTGACGAGTACGCCCAAAATTAGTGCCAAGTGGTCCATAGGCATTGGCAAGCTCCGAGGTCTCTCATTTCCTCCTTCCACCAACACATGTACCGGGTATCCCTCAAGCCTCATTTCAAACTATTTCCCATATGTAGGAGGTCTGTGCACACTACTCCGGCCGTCGCCGGCGCTAGATTCGACCCCCGGGCTATTGAGCGGCCTTCCGATGACGTCGATGTCTGTATAGTCGGTGCAGGACCAGCAGGACTCAGTGCTGCTATAAGGCTCAAGCAACTTGAGCGTGAACGGGGGCGCGAGATCCGAGTCGTAGTGTTGGAGAAGGGCGGCGAGGTCGGTAAGTCGTGATATCATGTGAAATACGCCTTGTCTGGCACTATCTTGGCGGCTGGCTCAAATGCTGGGATCGTTTCCCTCTCCTCTGGAGTGTATCACACCCGTTAACCAGCCTAGGGCAAGGACTTGCTTCGTCGCGTGTCTTGGTGTTGATGGTGCCATTTCCTTTCTGCCCAACTCAGCCCAATCACTCTCCATGACATTTCCATTGAAATGATTGTTTCACCTAGGTGCACATATCCTCTCTGGTGCCGTGATTGAACCTCGCGCTCTAAATGAACTCATTCCCTCATGGAATACACACCCATCGAATCCCCTGACCCAACCCGCCACATCATCGCGCATGCTTTTCCTCACCGCCTCACGCGCCATTCCCATCCCGCATCCGCCACAAATGTCCAACAAGGGCAACTATGTTGCGTCCCTTTCCGCCTTTACGCGGTGGCTTGCGACTGTAGCCGAGGAGGAATACGGCGTCGAGATTTACCCAGGGTTCGCAGGTGCACGCTTGTTGCTGTCGGATGAGCCAGACACCCAGGACGTATGGGGAGGTGGATTAGTAAAGAGCGTGAGGGGTGTGGTCACGAACGAAGTCGGAATTGCGCGTGATGGGACCATGAAACAGGCCTTTGAGCCCGGGATGGAGTTCCGCGCTCGCGTCACATTACTCGCAGAGGGTGCACATGGGTCTCTATCAAAAATGGCGATTGCAAAATACGACTTGCGCCGTGAGGCAGAGCCACAGACATATGCAATAGGGTTGAAGGAGGTGTGGAGGGTAAGCAAGGACAAATATAAGGCTGGAGAAACGGTCCACACTCTCGGATGGCCTCTTGGGACCGCACCTTACGGTGGAGGATGGGTTTATCACATGGAAGATGGCCTGGTCAGCCTGGGCTTAGTCGTCGGATTAGACTACAAGAACCCGTATCTGGAACCATATAGGGAGCTGCAGGTATGTTGTTCACATCTCCATGATAACACCTCTGTTCTAATACGGGATGTTGTAACACGGCAGAAAATGAAGCATCACCCATATTTCCGCTCTCTCCTTTCAGGTGCCGAGAGGTTAGCCTACGGTGCACGCTCACTGACAGAGGGTGGCCTTCAGTCCCTTCCGCGCCTATCATTCCCTGGAGGTGCTCTACTAGGCTGCTCCGCAGGGATGGTCAATGTGGCGAAGATCAAGGGAACTCATAATGCCATGAAAAGCGGAATGGTCGCAGCCGAAGTGGCGTACGACGCTGTGCATGGGGCGTCTTCTAGCACTACAGAGACGACAAAAGAGTCTACTTCCCAGGACCCCCCAGGTGATATGACCTCATATGACGCCGCATTCAAACAATCTTGGATCTACAAGGACCTTCATGAAGTCCGGAACTTGCGCCCGTCATTCAATACACGGCTGGGACTCTGGGGCGGCGTAGCCTATTCAGGTGTAGACTCTCTTTTCTTGAAGGGCAGGGTCCCATGGACGTTTGCGCACCAAAAGCATGGGTCGAAGCTAGAGGTGCGTCTCAAGGCCCTGTGGTCACTACATCAAATGTCGAGATCTGTTGCTAATCGGCCCCTCGTTTGGCTTCGGGCATTTAGAATGGCCGAAGCCTAGACGCCTCCCACACCGACC
>QGOG01016224.1:0-16015 GCA_003313185.1 Collybia sp. MG36
TCCACTGAATGAAAAAAAATTCTTTGGTACACGATCTGCACTTGCAATATCCGTCAGCAAACTTGCTCGGGCTCCTGAACATCTGCAACCCAGGGCCCAAGATCCCGTCCAACCGTCCTTTCGAAAACCTCCATCATGAATGCGAAGAGGGATCTAGTGAGGGCGGCGTCCCAGCGTCCCTTGGACTGCTCATCTCGGATAAAGGCATGCTGAGCTTTTACTTCGAGGAACTAGACGCGAAATGTAAAGTTAAAGCCGCAAGTGACTGAGCAGACAAAACGAACCGACGCCTGCACATTCGCGTCTTCCAGAGTTGCGCGGACGAGGTCCCGTCCCGCACGGGGAACGTGTGTGTCCTTGGCCGATCATAAGCGACTTGACATTTTGAGGATATACAACCAACCTGCTTCCCAAATATCATCTGCGCAGACATGAGATTAGAGCTGTTTTGAGAGGGGGAAGAGCCTACCACCAGCTCTCCCTTGCGTTTGAGGTCCCCATTCCGAACCCGGATGAGGGTATCGTCTTTTGCGCCCTTTCCAAGAGTCGCGCTGTGGATGTCAGTAGCAAAGAAGCACACCGTCGCCAACACGCGTGGGTCAAACGCAGCCTGGGGCGGTCAGCAAGCATTCACAGTGTAGCAGGGGCCCTTACGCGAAAAGCCTGCGTGGGTGTTAGAGTAGTGCGAGGGAGCGTCGCGGGCACGTACGAGGTGCCCGCCGAGACACATTCCGGTGGCTTTGGAGATGGGACTCAGCTGGGGTGGGTGGATGACGGCGGAGGGCATGCACCTGCGATGCGGCCGTTGCAATTCTCCAGGGACGTGAGAAGGTCAATTGAGAGGGTGGCGTCCTATCAGACTGTGAGTTTATTGTGGTTGAGAGGGTGGAATGTATACCTCATCATACGCAGCTAGCTCTTTCTCGATCTGGGATGGAGTTTGTGATGGTACAGTGCGCTGGGCAGGTAACTGACCTTGTATTTATTCCCTCTGTCGGTTCCTTGAATGGGTTAAGGGCTCAACAATCAATTCAGCGACCGACTGAACCGACCTTCAGTATCATATGGTATAGGTTCGGGTCCTTCAAATTCATGGTAGGTTGAAGGACATGCTATGTTGTTCATGTTCATTGAGCTGATAAGGAATGAAATCTAATCAGTCTTACCGACCACGAACCCCTGGCTAGCGATCTGCCCTGCGAAGCGCTCGACGGGGCCCGTTACCTGGTAGATTTCGCTGCGGGGGTGTTTTAGTATACATTTTCAAAAGGAAAGTATAATCTGGAGCTAACCTGAATACGACAACACCTGGAGGCTAGTAAGTTCGGAGTGGTAGTTGGTATCTATGACTGTCATTACCTGGGAACTTGGCCTGGGGGTAGCCTGGCACGGATGGCGAGATCACAAATATACGGATTGGACGGCCGTTGGCATCCAATTTAGTCGGGACATCATGAAATGTTTTTGAGATGAGCATACTGGTGACTGTTTGACAAGCGAACGTGTGTCTCAGGCTGTCTAAAATGCAATAAAATATTTCCAATCTTTTCTCTCATCTCCCAATTGTCTTGTACAATGGTCGAACCAATAGCCAAAATACGCTCCTATGTCCCTTCCGATAACAAGTCGACTCGTTTTTCGATTGGCAAGTCGAATATGGAGTCGCTGGCGGCGGCTAATAATTATGGCAAGTCTGTCACATTCCCTTGTCCCTCTCCACTTACAGTATGTGATAGCCTACACACATCCACTTACGATTGCTGTGTGGTTAGCCTTGTCTGGAATGTTCATAGAATATATGGGGTGGTGGCCGGATGGGACCCGTTCGATCCTAGGGTATTTGTCCCCTCTACCAGCCCTGGCTTCAGTCGCCGTGCCCATCCTGGCACTCATTGACTGGTGAGCTCATTCTAGTAATAACAGGGGAAGAATGTTCTAATCCCATCTAGGATCAACCGACCGTATTTCGAAAAACAGGTCCAAGACATTCTCCGCAAACCGGACATCATCGACATTTCCACGTATTACTCACGCTCGCCTGCGTCAGGGTTCTGGATTCTCAACTTGGGCGACATCTATGTCGGCCACATAGCACTGGACGCATCCCATGACTCCATGTCCACAGAGGCGTTCTCCAAAGACAGTAGCCTTTCCAAAATGAAAAAGGGAACAGCAAAGGAGGCCATGATCCGGCACTTTTATGTTGATGAATTCTACCGCCGCTCCGACATCCAGACTGACCTGCTCAATTTTGCCATCGACCGCGCATTTGAAACGGACAAGCACCTGCAGCGCATCTACGCCACCGACTCCCCCCTTATTCCATATACGCGGGCGTGTCTCAGAGAAGCGGGCTTCAAGCTTGAGAAAAACACGGAGACCGTTGGCATCCTCCGCTGGAAGTTGGGCATGCGCGTTCTGGAGCGCAAGGAATGGGAGGCGAGGCAGACGAAATCTTGATCGATACCAAGTGATTTGTTGTAAGTATGCCCATTGTTGTAGCCCGTACTAGAGCGATTCTATAATATTGCAACCTTGATTTATACCATGTTGTTCACCGCTACCAACGGACCGCGAGTCCAGCAGCCCCTATTAATTTTACAATCCTCAACCTCTCAGTCAACTATCCCCATCCTCCGTCAGATTGTGAACCATAATGTTGCAAACGTTCGGTCTATCCTCTTCTGTTTTTTATATCATCCTTCAAGCCTGGTGGGTGGCCCCCGCCCCGAGGGTCTAGTGGTGCACGATTGGCAAAGCCACGTACCCGGATACGATCCCAATGACCAGTGGTCCATCGCAGGCGCACAGGAAGAGATGATCTCTGCCATGAAGGATTGTGCGTCGTCTTCCCTCTGGCGCACACTGATCTAATCAGATTCAAGCATCCGCGAGACCGCTGGATGTGGTCATTGATTCCGTCAACACTCTCTGCTCAGACATCGGCTCTGTCTCAGAGACGTTCCAGTTCCTACGCAGGCTTGTTTCTCTCGTACAAGAACGCCCTAGTACGTAGCTCGCTTATCACAGCAAACGTCCCAGCTGATGCCCATGGCTAGGCCCCTCGAGGCTGATCCTCCATATAGTACAACCATCGCCGCTCACGTCCCTACTAACCCAGACAGCGTTCTCGCCACCACTCACACATGTTATCGCACACCCACCCGCACTCCTTATCCACCTCTCCCGGGAGTACATGACGCCCCCGCCCCCTGCGAGCACCGAGGCCAAATTCTGGAGTGTATTCCTCCCGCTCAGCGAGCGTCTGTATGAGACGGAACGCATCGTATATGGCCCCTCCGGCGATGGGTGTGGGGGAGTGACAGATTTTGTCACTGAGGTCCTCATCCGGGGCGCTGATGGGAGGAAGCGCGTCGTGGAGCGCGTGCTTGAGGGATGGTCCATCGCACATGGGGGGTCATGCGAGCTCGAAAAATTGCGGAGCCTCAAGGGCTTTCAATGTGCCAAACCAGCAGATGAGGTTCATTTGTTCAACAATGCTTGATTCTTGGGCTCATGTTCTCGCAGCTACTCCCCCCTGACCCGACCCAGAATATATCTTTCAACCTGTCTCTGACAGCATCTCAGAAGGAATCAAGAGCCCGGGTTCCCCTCCCGTATGCTCATGAAGGTAAATCATATTCGCTATTATCAGAAGCGCGCCATTCATAGCATTAGCAGGGAAACCGATACCGAATGCCAGAGCCATTTATTACGATCCCGATTCTGCTGATGACATTGACAACGACGACCCAGACGAAGATCTGGATATATGATAAAATTTGCAGACAAGCTATTTTGTATCGTATTACATCTTTGAAACACCAGGAACTGGTATAATATTAATCCTGTCACTTCCGTCCAAGATGAGGGTTTCTTTGGGTTCTATCATGATGTTTTTACCGACTGGAAATAAAATTAGAGAGCGAGGCGAGGGAGAAACGTCGATTTTTCTTGAAATTAGGGGCAGGCGAAAAAGAGTTGTCGGTCTGAGGAGCTGATCGTAGAACGGGAACGGCCGGGGGTGCGTTCGCGAGCGCAGTTGCCAATTCTGGCATCTGGTTAGCACGCTGTGCGGAATTCAGAAATAAGGCTCGTTCTTCTACCGAGAGGTCGCTTGTTGGCGAAATGAGGGAAGATCGGGGTCGGGGGCGAGAGATAGCAATTGCCCGCGGGGCTGACGATGACGGGCGAGGGAGATTGGACAGAGCTGAGAGCGAGAGAGGCCTTTTGGATTTGATTTCTGCAAGTGTTTTGGGGCTAGGTCGGGGTTTTGAACTGCATTTCATCGGTTCTGGAGAACTTGGGGGGCATATATGAATGGTAGGTGGTACAAGCGAAATTCCCGCTGCACTATTTTGATTGTCGTTTTGTGAGGGTGTGGCTGAAGTCTGTGCATATGTTTGGGTTGTGAGAGTTGGTTGTTGGAACTTGTTAGAGCAGAGCTGTTAAATGGTGGGATAAAAGGGAAATTCAGGCCAATACTCACTAGCAATCCTGGGGGCAACGGGAGCAAGGTGGGTGCGTGGCCATTCATGCCTAAGGAGCTGTTTGGTCGAAGGATGGCAAGACCAGGATCCTCCTCCCTAGTCGGTAGACCATTTGCGGAAGTGGAGAGTCCATATCCTATGCCTGACGCCTTTTGAGCTTTCCGTCCGGCACCAAGTCTGGGGGTGAATAGCTTCTTGACTTTCCCGCCCAGGCGCTTCACTTTACCCATCATTGCAGTTATCTTTGTCGCCTCACAGACGCGGACATATTCTGGGGGGTCCCCAGAAGAGGCACATGCCTCTACACTCGCTGCAGAATCAAGATCGGCTGAATCCCCATGCATCTCAAGCACCTCCGACCCCGGCATACGTTCCTCACCTGTGTTCCACGTGGAAGACATGAATGCCGCTGCGTAATCTGCAGCATTGAGATGATTAAACCGATCGTTTTGGAATCCAGCATATCCATAAGCGTGCGACGGAGTTTCAGAGACGAATAGGGAAGGCGGAAAGGTGATGAAACGCGGTTCGCCTGGTCCTAAGACAATCTCGGCCCCAAACGAAGACGTTGGGGAAAGAGATAGAGACCGGGACATCGGCGAAGTACGCTCGATCGAATTGAACGGTGGTGTTAGTTCTGGGGAAAGGGAAAGTGTCCATGGAATTTCGTTGTCGAGAAACTGTGATGGCTCAGCGTTATTTCCAGTTTCACGAGCAGAATTATCGTGATCGCTACTAGGCAGGGATAATGTTGTTAGCATTTGTAGATCGTGAAGACCAATATCAATGGATGGCGTTTGGTCCGATAATATGTGCACGTTGGGAGATTGGTCTCGAGTATCATTGGTGGACAATCGATTGGGAGTGGGTGCTAGTGACGAGAAATTGGGAGAGTGGGGGCGGGAGCTCGGGTGTCTGTTTTGACTATTGTATTCACTTTCGTAGGAAGTGTCCCATGAAGGGGAGGTGCTATAGTCATATGAGTTCTCACTGTGATCTGGAAACAATGGAAACCCTTGGCTTGAAGTCGGGGATGCAAACAGGATAGGAGAAAGAGGTACTTCGCCGCCTTCGGCGTTGGGTCCCGCTGACGGAATAATGAGCCTAGGGTATAGCGGGCGTCCTGTCTGGCGAGAAAGAGGACCCTCCTCTCGTGGGGTGGAAACCGGTAGGGGCGTATGAAATACAAGTTGAGGACTAGAAGGATACATATCCGGTATGGCTCCCAAGTAACTCTTATCTGAAGGTGCAAAGCTCGCTTTTGATTCAGAGACCCGCGCACTCATTTTTGACATAGAAGACCTTTCGGGGGTTGAGGCCAAGGCATTGAACGTGTCAAATGATATATTCTAAAGCGAAATATAATTGGTCAGAAGTCAAAGAGAGGGAATGCGGCCTACACTCGACGTGGATGTTGATACAAGGGTTTCCTATGGATTGTCAGCACAGATGACCAGGAGCTCAAATTTCTTACCCTTGTAAGTCGTGTTGCCCGCGAGTTTTCAGAAGGAATGGAATTAAAGGTAGAGGAGTTGAAGATGGTGGGCGACGAATCCGAAGCCTCGCAAGGGGGGCTGGATATCGTTGCACCGGATCCACGGAGCGCCCGGGTTGTGGAACCCGTAACATTTGAGGATGAGAGCGGTGCATCAAACTGGGCTTTTGATGCATCGCCGCGATATGCCAAGGGTGCGTAACTGGCCGCCTTGAGCGTCGGGGGGGTCAACGGCCAGGCGCCCGGGATAATTGGGGACGGACTACGACGAACTGGGGTCTCAACGCCCGGAACCTGTAGGGGGTCCATCAAGTCAGAGGATAAGCATGCAATGGGAGGAAAAGAGGCGCATGTAAGTTAAATTTTTGCTGCAAGACGCGTCAGAATTCGAAGAAAGTTTATTTGAAATTTCGCGTTCTATATATTGTTGTCCCGTGACTCTTCACCCAGTTCACGGTGAAAAAGTGAAAATACAATCAGCTTCTATTGCATTAGAAATGTTCCAAATAATTTTATGAAAAAAAGCCACAGATCGTTGTCGTGCTTCAACCACGAATACTGTTCACAAGTTACCCTTGACAACAGCATCCACACTCTGGGCAAAGTATTCAATGTTTCCACCATTCAACCCTGCCATGGAAATTCTGCCGTCATGGGTCATGTATACATGCGCCTTCTCCGCCAGGGCTTTGGCCTGTGGCGTGGACAGACCGGTAAAACTACACGCGTCTTTGCATGAGTTGACTAGTTTAGAGAAGGTTGTGAATGGACATGCCTGAACATTCCGATCTGGCTTTTGATGTGACCCCACTCCCCAGGAGTCTTGAGGTCGTGGGTAAGCATCCCATACAATTTCTCTCTCATGCTAATAATACGGTCGGCCATTCCCTTGACTTCACCTTCCCATTGGGAGTACAAGGTTTGGTCTCCCAAGATGGTGCTGGCAATTCTTGCGCCGTGGAGCGGGGGGTTGGAATACATGGGTCGTATGACAATCTTCAATTGGCTGTCTACCCGTGCCTTTTCGGCAGGGTCGCTGGTAGTCAGCGAGAACGCGCCGACTCGTTCACCATACAAGCCCATATTTTTGGCAAAGGATTGCGCCAGAGCAATCTGGTGACCTTGCTCAGCGAAGTGACGAACGGCAAAGGCGTCACGAGAAGTTGAACCAGAGGCAAAACCTTGGTATGCCATATCAAAGAAGGGGAATAATTTCCTCTCCTTCATGATATCAGAGATCTGGACCCATTGCTCGGGCGTGGGGTCAACACCAGTCGGGTTGTGTGCACAAGCATGGAGGAGAACAATAGATTGCTCTGGGGCGGCCTGTGGAAGGTGTGTTGAAAAGACTTTGGAAACGAGAACACAACCCTACAAACCTGCAAATCGGCCTTGAGGCCCGCAAAATCTAGACCAACTGTGCTTTTGTCGAAATATCTGTAGCCCTTGACCTCAAGACCAGAGTCCCGGAAGATGGGCGTGTGGTTCCCCCATGAGGGAACGGGCAGGTAGATGGTCTTGGAATGAGGGTAGTGGCGAGCGAGGAACGCGCCACCGATGCGAAGTGCGCCTGTCCCAGAAATGGATTGCGTTATCGAGACCTAAAATACGAACATAAGATGACATCGCATCACATTGATTTCGGGATACGTACTGCGCCCTGGTTCAGAGGCACGCTTTCCGAGCCATAGGCAAGAAGAGCGGCTCGTTTAGTGAATTCGGCGAGACCCGTGATTGGGAGGTACTCCTTATCAGGCTTCGACGCCGTCAAGATTTCCTCGGCCTAGACAACATTAAGAAACCTCGTTTGCGACCGAAATCACCCAACGCACCTTTTTGACGCTGCTGAGGACAAATGGCTTTCCATTCTCATCCCGGTAGGCGCCTACACCCAAGTTGATCTTGCGTGGATCCTTGTCAGCCTTGAATGCCTCAGTAATTCCTGATAGTTAAACATGATTTAGAGCTGGGCGGGTAGTTTCGGGCAAGTAATACCTACCGAGAATTGCATCGGGGGGACCTGCGGGAACGCCCGACCATGTTGAGAGGGTGCGCAAAGCACTCGTAGAAACACCAGCACGGCGGGCGAAAGTTGCAGAAAGCATTTTGAGTGAAAAATAAGAGGTAAAGGAGCGGAACGGAGTGTGTGACGGCTTTTTTGAACGGACTTTGATGAGAAATTGTTATGATGCTGCTAGATTAACATGATGGGGCTAGAGCGGAGTGGATAGCGGTCTTTGACAGCCGGCCCGTCGCCGCCGGGTAACGACTTGATAAGATCGATACTGCCATCTGGCCGAGTCAACTTGAAAGTGATACTGACTCGGTGAGCGAACTTCAACCTTGCAACCCAAATGTCAGAGGCAGAGGCATCCAAAGCACCAGAACAGCACGTATATCTTTCATAGAAATCTATATATCTAATATACATCCCCTTGTCCAGGTCTGGGGAGGCACTCGCAGGTCCCAGCAAAAGTGAATTAAAGAAACGCGCCAAGGCTCTCGAGAAGGAGAAGAGGGCTGCTGAAAAAGCTGCTAAACAAGAGGAAATAGCCAAGCAAAAAGCAGAGGCCAACGTCGTAGGCTATCCCACTCAACCGAGTCAACCAATCTTCACATGTCATTTGATAGGACTTTTCCCAACAATACTATGGCTCGTTGCCGCTTAATCAGTCCCAGGATCGCCCGCGCCGCCCCAGAGTTCAGATCTCCACCCTTTCATCTCGCGATGGCGAAACGGTCTTGCTCCGTGCGCGAGTCCAGACCTCCCGCGCACAAGGAAATACGATGGTGTTCCTAAACCTTCGCCAACGTACCGACTCCGTCCAAGCGCTTGTGATGGCATCATCGGAGAAGATATCCAAACAGATGGTGAAGTGGGCCGCAAGCTTGGCGGACGAGAGTATCGTTCTGGTGGAAGGCATTGTCCGCAAAACACCTCAACCCATCAAGAGTGCTAGTGTTGGTGATGTCGAGCTCCATATCATACAGGTAGCGTTCTTCCCATGGATTAATTTAGACCTGATCGAACACCCATTAGTTGCATCTAGTTTCAGGCATTGATGGGCGGCTGCCATTCTCCCTTGACGATGCATCTCGGGCAGAAACGGAATCTTCGGAGGTCCAATTCAACAGAGTCCTCCTCGAAACCAGGCTGAACAACCGGGTGGTTGATCTGCGCGTGTGTATCATATCCCCAATATTCGAGTGTAACCAACCGAGATATCGTGACCCGTAGACGCAGGCAAATCAAGCGGTATTCAGGATACAATCAGTCATTGGGGATCTATTTCGGCAATACCTCTCTGAGAATGGATTTACAGAAATCCACAGCCCAAAACTCCAAGGCGCGGCAACAGAATCAGGAGCCTCCGTGTTCAAGGTTGGCTATTTCAAGGGTATCGACATCCATCTCAGAAGCGAGCGATACTGACATGTCATCAAGGCAATGCATTTTTAGCACAATCACCGCAGTTGGCGAAACAAATGGCAATCGCGGCCGATTTCGAACGTGTTTACGAGATCGGTCCGGTGTTCCGGGCAGAGGACTCCAACACACACCGTCACCTCACTGAATTCATGGGGTTGGATTTGGAGATGACGATAGAGGAGCATTATCATGAAGTAATGGAGTTGCTAGACGGCTTATTCTTGAGTATCTTCAGGGGTCTTCGCGAGAAATACCAGAAAGAAATCGAGGTGGTGGGGAAACAATTTCCCGCTGAGGAGTTCAAGTGGAGAGAAGGCCCCGAAGGGACCCTTAAACTGACCTTCAGGGAAGCAATTGATATTCTCGCTGAGGATGGTGTGCCAAGAGAAGTCCTGGATGATATCAAGTGAGCAACATACCATATACCACTCTCATGAGTCTGACATTCCTACCAGCACCGAGAATGAAAAGCGACTTGGACGCCTCGTGAAAGCCAAATACGACACTGACTATTTCATCATCGATAAATTTCCGATGGAGCTACGGCCGTTTTATACCATGCCCGACCCTGTAGACCCTGTGAGCACCCTTTCGCGTCATGAATGAGGATTACTGACGACGGCTGGCAGACTCTGTCAAACTCTTATGATTTTTTCATGCGTGGGGAAGAAATCCTGTCGGGCGCGCAAAGAATTCACGAGCCTGGATTGCTTGCTGAGAAGATGCGTGGTAAAGGCGTCGATCCTGATTCCATGAAGGGTTATTTGGACGCATTCCGAATGGGGTGCGCGCCTCATGGTGGAGGTGGAATTGGCTTGGAGCGTGTTGTCATGCTATTCTTGAAGCTGAACAATATCAGAAGGGCCTCGATGTTCCCTCGCGACCCAAAGAGATTGGAACCATGATATTGCTGCTGTTGTAAACCATCATGTCATGTAGACTCTTGAGCCTAAATCCGTTGGGAGCGGTGTTCGGATCGTAACTACTGCACGGCTGTTAGCATGTTTGTAATAATTTGTTACTAAAGTTGGCCCGAAGAGAAGCCCCAAAACAAATGATGATAACAATCGCTAGCCTTCATGGAAGATACGAAAATAGTTAGTTCGGGATCGTGTTCGTTAAATAATCAAGGACGAGCGTAGTCAATGGCCTTTTACGCCCACTTCTTTCCGCACCCCATGTTCATACCGCGCGCAATCATCGTGGACAACAGTTGCCCACCTGATCAACCTTCCTGTACACCGACAATGGCCATCACTGGTACAGATCCCGTAGAAAAGGAAAACCAGGCAGGGCCGCCCAAATACCCCAGGCCAGGGGCTCATAGATTCATTGGCGTAGCTATCGCAGTTACCCTAGTCGTCATTGCCATTCTGCTTTGGGCACTCTTTGCAAAGTGGCCCAGACAAAAGCTCGATAAATGGTGTTGCGCAAGACGGAGGTCAACCAGAGTGATGGGGGAGGTCCGTGATGTGAAAATGTCGGCGGAGCCCATGTCGGCATTCGGTAGTGGGAACCTTACTGGTGATAAGGGACGGTCGTCGCTCCAACGCAGCGACCTTGAGCTCCGGCGCCTCCCAGACCCTGAGCCTAGACGTCCTGAGCCTGCAGCACGTCGGACTGTGAGTTATTCGCTAAAATATTCGTGGAGATATTTATGAGTCACACAGTTCCGACGCACACCGACGGTGGGTTCTCGTCGACCACAAAATATCCGGAATTCACCTGTCACCGAGTCCCGATGAGAGTGCACTCGGTGTGCGATGTTGATGACCAACGATACTGTCACGCCTTGTATGATTCTACACGAAGTCTAGATACCCATCACTACAGGATACAAGTCCATCAAATGCAGTTAGCTTACTTGCCCATAAATTATCTCCGTATTGTACATTTTACAATCCAATTATGCCAGATTCTGTAAACAGGGTGGCGATGTATATTATATAGAGGATGAGAGAACATGGGACTATCTAAGGGACCAGAAGCGCGAGTTTTACAGATGTTCAACAGAGTCCTCCAGCAACAAACAATATTACTGACAGACACCCAAGCCTCAGTGTTTCCCGAACATACTTGATAAATACAATAACCAACCATATGTTATTTGTCTTGCTCAATTATTGGTTAGCGTCTTCGACTCCTTCGGCGGTCAGAGCGAGAGACATTTGTTTGCCCAAACGAGCTAGGAGGGATGGGATTACCCTCTAATGCTGCAGCAATGACCTCTGCCGGTAGATCGATATGAACACCTTCAGAGTAAGTGTACGCATCGAGGGGAGAATAGGCAGGAGGATCTCGTCTGGCTAAGGCGTTGGAACCGAGTCTATCATCGACTTCCTCGTTTAAATGGGAGAGTTCCTCATTTTCTGGCCGGTTAGGTTGGTTTGGTCGTGAGAGGGCCTGCAAATGGATATCGCGATGGTTAGGTGTGGGGGGATTGGGGCTGACTGGTGAATCAGGCGGTGGATGGATTTGAACAGTCATCGGTGAGCCTGATTCGGATAGCGACGCAGCGAAATGTGCGAGGGAATGATGAGGCTGATGTCGACGCGAAGTAAACGGGTTTCTCATACCTGCGGCACCATCTGGTGATGGTGACCTGGAGGAAGTTGAAGGCGAAGAGGGGCCAGATATGGCCTCAGACGTATCCTGTTCTGAATGATTGTATTCCCTTGTTATTGGGTTCTGCTCAGAACTTGAAGGAGATCCTAGCGTAGTAACTTCCATACTTAGACTCTCATCGGCTTCCTCATGAATAGGTGTGATTGGCGGCGGAGGAGTCATCGGGGGTGACCCCGGATACGATGCAGAGCGCAACGGGGATCCTACTTGAGCAGAAGGGGGTCTGGGTCGTCGAGAGCGGTGTGACCGGCGCGAACGATGTGAAGATGCGCTGGGGCTATTATGTGGTGTGGTTTCCTCACCATCGGGCTGCCTTCGGCCACCAACATCCAGAAGGATGCTACCGCGTTCACTGCCATAGGCAGGTGGAGGCGCCAGTGTTCCCACACTAGGCGCCAAACCCCACTTCTTCACGTTTGCTTCGATGAATACGAATCCAGCCTGTCCCAGGTTGACGTGGACACTGCAGGGACCGTCCGCACCAATTGAAGGGAACAGATTCCACCTACTTAAGCCAACAAAGGCATCTTCCATCTTGCGCCCATTGCGCGTAAAGAAAACAGTTCCTGTTCGGGGGCGGTAGCCAACGCCAAGAACATCGCCGTCTTTCAATGTGGGACCAAATGTCTGGGCAGTGAATGGGTAGTTGTGCGATTTGTCTCCATTAGAGTGATACGCCACCGAATAGCGACTTAGCCCAGGTAGTCGGAAAGCTGGGTAAGGTTTAGTTGCCAACCCGACCGACACCGTTGTTGTTTCTGGAAGATCAAACATCTTGACCTCCCAATAATAGACTTCATTGAGTTTAGGAAGTGGGAGGTTGGACTGAACACATGATGAAGAGGCGGGGTCTGGGAGGAAAGTGATCTCTGTGCGAGCATGCACGAGGAGGGAGTTGACGGTTTCGTAATCTGGCTCAAAGCACCAGGCAGAGACGCCTTTCTCTTGGATGGATAAGAACTGTGAGAGAGTTATGTCTGTGGGAAGGGAGTTGGGCGGATATTGTAATTGATGATCTGTGCAGTAAGCGCTTCAGCGGAGGAGCCGGGAGGTGAAACAATGAAGGCCAACCTTTAGCTCGTAGATAGTCCCTACGGGCGATTTCATTGACGCTTTCCAACCAGCGGGCTTCGACGCCCGCAAAGCCACCTTCGCCATCAATAAGTTCCTCACGGCTCATGTCTACGGGACCATCGGCATCACGCAAGATGATGCTCCGTCTACGGCGAATGAGGAGGACGCAGATGAGGAATAGTAGAAGAAGGAAAAGGAATGTGGATAAAACGATGAGCAGGGGCAGGAGGACGAAGAGAGCATCCTGGGGTGCGTGTGCAGGCGGGTCTGGTGGATCATACTCTGCGGGTGTTGAGTGTGATATTGCTGCTGAAAGAGTATAGACGGCGTATGATGCCAGCTGGAATTGCGGGCCAGCCATGGGGACGGGTGGTGGAGAGAGTGTGGTGGTACGTGAATGTTTCCCACTAATAACACTTGGGTGGCAGTGTTGGCCCAGCCGGTTCTTATGTAATAAAATATAATTATCTTTTATCTAGTTATCTACCACCACCATCGCCCCCCTCCCCTTCTCCTCCCCCATGGCTACCCTCTCCCCAAACAATTCCCCAAATACTTCCAGGCGCAAGGTGTCAACCCGCCGTCGCAATGGCTCACATCTCCCTCCTTTTCAATCGCAGGAGACACATGATGCGGCTTTGCATGTTATTCGTTCATTTCTCAAAGGACGCACTTGCTACGACGCTTTCCCCGTCAGTTTCCGGCTCATAGTGCTCGACATAAAGCTCAACGTCAAGAAAGCCCTGCAATGCCTTCTGCTCAATGGTCCGTCAGCAGCTGGATGCCCAGCACTCAGACCTGACCTTTCCAAACTAGGCGTTGTCTCTGCTCCCCTTTGGAACAGCGAAAAATCAATCTTTGCCGGCATGCTGACCGTGTTAGACATTATCCATCTGATACAGTACTACTACCATACTTCATATGATTATGCCACCATGGATGTCGAAACATTCCGCCTCGAGTCCTTGCGAGGTACATTCCAGTTGTCTGCCACCGTTATCAACATTGACATATAACTGTCAGACATTGAGAAAGAACTTGGTGTCGCGCAGCCACCTCTACTACGGGAACATCCATCGAGCACGTTGTACGATGCAGCGAAACTTCTCATCCAAACACATGCACGACGTCTCCCCCTGCTCGACAATGACACTGACACTGGACACGAAGTTATCGTATCTGTACTCACCCAATACCGCCTGCTCAAGTTCATATCTATTAATGTTAGCCACCTATCTCAAGCTTGACTCAACTAATACTTCCTTTTTGTTACAGTGTACCAAGGAAATCCAACAACTCCATCTATCTCTGCGGAAACTCGGGATCGGGACCTATGTCTCGTCCTCTCCTCCCACAGACCTTCCAGAAGGCTACAATCCTTATCACCCCATTGCCACCGCGAATCTCAAGTCCCGTGTCTTTGACGTTGTCCACATGTTCTCCGAGCGTTCCATATCAGCTGTCCCTATCGTTGATGAAGACGGCGTGGTTGTAAATTTATATGAGACAGTGGATGTTATCGTAAGTTGGAGATAGGTCAATCGGATAACGTGCTCATTTTAGATTTAGACCCTCGTTCGTCTCGGTGCCTATCAATCCCTCGATCTCACGATATCCGAGGCTCTCAATCAACGTTCACCTGACTTTCCTGGGGTTGTCATTTGCGCAGCGTCGGATTCGCTGGGCACACTTCTGCAATTGATTAAAAAGAGACGGGTCCATCGACTTGTTGTCGTCGAGGGTGATGTATGTTTGATGCTCCCAGGAGCTACAACACCCGCTGATTTCGTTTTTTGACTCAGGAGGAAGAAAAGAAAGGCGGCAAGAAGGGCCGTCTGTTGGGGATCATCACGCTTAGTGACGTTCTGCGCTATGTCATCGGTGAGCTAGGAATCGGTGAAGGAATAGAGCACGAGGCAGGTGAACCCAAACCGATACCGGAGCCTGCGAGGAAACAAGCCTCTTCATGACACGATACTGGATTGGCCATTTGTAGGATTTGTACTATAGCAATTAGCCCACAAGTTAGAAACTCGGCTCTTCCGCGCCGAAATACACCCCATAGGGACAGTAAATCGGACTGACTCCGATACATCTCATCTCTCCTCTCTGCCCAAGCTATTGAGACGATGGTCTGGCTATTCAAAAAGTCTCATTCCACAACTTTTCGCAAACGAATTAAAACCTCACCCGACGCTGTTCTTCGCTTCCTGCATGACCCAGAGACATTGTTCACGTTAAACCCGCTCATCATCAACACAGTAAATGACCCGTCCGATGTGAAGAGATGGACAATTACAGATAGACTTGTACTTTTTGGACGGATTAACACAACAACAATTTACACCGCCGTCATAAGCCATCAAGAAAATGGACTGTTGACGGAAACGCGGGCTAGTGCAGGAACACTACTGAAAAGTTCGTGGGTGGTCTCAGCCGACGATGATGGTGGGGCATTGGTTGTCGAGCGTGTAACAGTTCAGGTTGGCAATTAAAGAGTTGAGAATTTCAGGCGGTTTGTTGAACACACGAACCCTTGATCACAGGCGTTTCCTTTTCTCATGCCCCTCATCCTCAGCAATCTTACCCAGTCTCATATCACTTCCCTCGAAAAGCTTGCATCACAATTGGAGCGAGCTTCTTCCGGTAAGGAATCGTCTTTCCGACGCCCCAGGCCAGCACTGAACTACGAAGCGTAGATATACCAAAATGAAGACTATCCGGACATTTTGTATTAGTGCGATCGTCATAGTCCTCTTATTCCAACACTACTACCCCCTCTCAAAGTACAATACACTGGCACCTGTGTTTGCAAGTCTTGCGCTTGTTATGATTCTGAACTACCTCTCGGCGGATCCATACGATCTATACCATATTTCTTTGAATGAGATACCTGGTACA
>QGOG01016296.1:0-32768 GCA_003313185.1 Collybia sp. MG36
AACTTTTCTGGAGGAGGATCCCAGCGCTACTGCCATCTTCGTATACCCAACCAAGGTAGGTGATGGTAATTTTTGACAAAATCATCAGTGCTCAGCCCAGAGCGTATAGGCATTAGCACAGGATCAAAAAGCCTCGCTGGAGCGGCTTGTCCATGCGTGTTCGGGCCTTGAAGCCATCACAGTGCGCCTCTACATTCAGCTTCAATTTTCACTATTTCATAGCGTAAAACATTATAGGTTGCAACTTATGATGGAGATACTCCTCAAGAGACTCGCGCAGGTTGAAACATTTGTTCTCACGAAGCTGGTTTCTAACCTAAGTATCTCTAGGAATCCGAGAGACAGCATCCATTATATTTACTAACTTTGTACGTGCCTCCAGAGAGTCTCGATTTCAGGATGCCTTAAAGAGTACAGGATATGATTCATTCTTCAATCCTTCCATATGAAGACCTGTGGCGGCGGTAAGTTCATATCTTTTCTATATTCGTGTTATATTAAAAATATATCCCAAGGCTTTTGAGAAATTTGAAAGCGAGTCCCTCAAAACTGTGTTCCCCGAATTGTTGTTGATATTCATCAGCTCTTCGTGGTCGACGAACTGCACTACTATTCTGGGCTTTTTGGAAGGTAGGTCTGATCGTACCAACGATATATCGTGGATGGGTTTGCTCATCATCTCGACTAGTCATGTTGCCCAGATCATGAGGCGTTTCCGGAGGATTTGCACCGCCATAGGGAGTAGGTCTATTATAGTATAGAAAAAACTTCGCCCGACTTCTAATCAATTTGCTCAGACCCTCGCCCCCTATTTGTCTCATGCAGTGCTACAATTGCGAACCCTGGGGTTCACATGGAAAGGATATTTGGCATTAGCCCCCATAATATAGAAACCATTACGAAGGATGGTGCACCCACGGGTCGCAAAAATTTCCTTGTCTGGAATCCACCACTTGTCGATGAAAGCAATCCGTCATCGGGAAGACGTAGTGCTCTTGTTGAAGCCACTGGGTTGATGAGATTTCTCATGAAGCGCGGGGTCCGTGTAATTCTTTTTTGTAAGGTGTGTCATTTTATTCGTCGGTCAGATTCAGTCTGATTACACACACCCAGATAAGAAAAGTCTGCGAGCTGGTGGGTGGATGTCTATTGTATCAAACACTTCATGTACTCTTGGACAGGCAATGAAGACTATTAAAGCAGACCTTTCTGGTGAAGGCCGCTTTGATATTCTCGAAAAGACCAAGTCATACCGAGGAGGTATGGATTGATTTCGTTCTCTTTTCAACCCTGCGGCTTAACGCGCTTGGGAATCATGCAGGCTATTCGCAGGAGGTATCTCATGTCAGTTTTCATCCCGCTGTTGAAAATTTTTTATTCCCCAGGATCGACGCCGCATTGAACATGATGCATTTGATGGAAATTTGTTGGGCATCATCGCAACCAATGCCCTTGAGCTAGGAGTCGACATCGGAATCCTCGATGCTGTTATTATGTTGGGATTCCCGTCTAGTATTGCGAGCTTTGTGCGTTTTCATTTTCTCCTTTAGCGTGCAAAGTGATCATGGGGACGCATATAGCGACAGCAAGCTGGCAGAGCTGGACGACGGGCTCGTGACTCTCTCGCCGTCTTCGTGGCCGATACGCTTCCAGTTGACCAGCATTATGTCAATCACCCCGAGGAATTGTTTGACACAAAACTAGATGAATTAGTCATTGACTTGGACAACAAAATGATTCTTGAAGGTTTTTAATCAATACCCTCGCCTGTTCTTGCCATCGCTAATCCGAAAATCAGCACACTTGCAATGCGCAGGGCATGAGATGCCATTATCACTGGAAGACGACAAGTATTTTGGGCCCCTCCTGCAAGGGATATGCGAGACGCAACTTAGACAGGATGAAGACGGATGGTACCACCCAACTCGATAGCTTGTTCGACGGGCTGACGATAGCTGGCTAGGTATCATGCACACCCGAAATTTCTGCCGTCACCTTCAAGACTTGTCTCAATTCGTGAATATTTCCTGACATTCCATACTGTTCTGACTGCTTCCATTAGGTGGTGCAAGGGAAGAGAAATATGCTGTGGTAGATATAACGAAGGCTAGCGAACCAGGTGGTTCCGCGACTATCATTGAGGAGGTGGAGATATCAAGGGCCATATTTGAGATTTACGAAGGTGGCGTGGTATGTCAATTTATAATATATGGCAGAGTAGAACCTAAAACTTCTTCAGTTCTTACATCAAGGGCAGCCTTTCATAGTGAGCTGGAACACTACTGGTTTTTCTTGTTGCTTATGATTAGCATAGGTGAAGGAAGTGAGCCATGATTCCAAAATAGCAAAACTTCTCCAGGCGGACGTCAACTGGATCACAACGCCTCGGTAACTCACCCGTTGCAACATATTCTATTTTTCCACTTAACCAACAACACAGGGACTTCACGTGAGCATTATCCCGGATGGCCATTGGGATTCCAACACGCCCCTATTGCAGGAATGTAGATGCTGTTCAAACCTATCGTATACGGGATCTCAAGGCGCGAGATCAATACGCGTACTATGGTAGTAAGTACCCTGCCCATGCAAAAACCCTTCCCAACCAATCTTTAATTCTTCACCAAGAAATTGAAGTGGAGATCAAAGTCTTTGGTACATTTTCAGGTTTCCTACCACGCTACAATGCTGATTTATTCGTTTTTTGAAATAGGCTTCTTCAAAATCAGGTTCTTAGACCGACTCAACCAAAAACAAAACTGAATACCCTGCAGGAACAAAGTGATTCTAGATGTTGTTGATGTTGACACACCTCCGTGGGAGCAAGAATCAACAGGATTATGGATTGATGTCCCAAAGCACATTCTGAATCTTTTACGCGACAAAAAAATCAATATAGCCGAGTCAATCCATGCGGCTGAGCACGCTGTTCTTAATTGCTTCTCGTTAGCACAAGAACTCAACACTGAGTGCAAGGCCCCAGAGAAAGAATATAAAACAACAGCATCACAGAGGAAGAGACCCGCCAGGCTAGCCTTTTTGTTTCCCCCTCCAAGCTACCTGAATTAACCCTACCGAACAGATTGATCTTTTATGATGCGATAGGAAAAGGTGGCGGAATTGCGGTCAAGGCATTTGACAACGGTTTGCCATTTGCCCTGTTTTTCATCTTCACGATGCTGAACCATCAGAAAGTCAACCATCTTCTTGCTGATGCGTGCGGGAGAATTGAATCCTGTGGATGTGATCATGGATGTACCCATTGTGAGTGCCACTATGCCACACAAGACCTGGCATTTCTGAATACCCCCAGGTGTCCAGAGCCCAGCCTGTAGGGAAGGAAACGAGGTGTCTTCCAAACTCGGAGCGAGACTCATTCTTCAAGGTCTACTTGGTATCCAGGTCAACCCCGATGAGATATCTCCACTTAGCGGAACCATCATATGGGATACCATCACTGAGGCATTGCCTGTACAAGCAGGAGAGGGGTTGCGGATCGAACGGGATACTACGGCGTCATAAAGTGTTTTTGAATTCAAAATAATTATATCCGGTCTTTCGCACTATGCTAAAGGATCAAAATCACCCCAATCATTTTTTGCTGATGCTTTTTGAGAGGAATTCCATGTTGGCTGAGTTGGTTTGGAAGGCATAAGCAAGCTGCCTGTATGTAGTGGGCTGGTGAGTGGTTGCGGTGATAACATATTGGCATGATTAAAAACCCCCATACCCGGCGGGGGCGGAGGTGAAGGAGCTAGAGGTGTTTGGTAGGTCCCAGTGAATGCCAAGTTGTAGTTGGGCTTGGGTGGCTGAGTCATTGTCAGGGGGCGGATAGAAGGAGGGAGGCTGTTCGGGTTATTGGGTGATTTTGATGTAGAGCCAGGTCTATCCTTGGGAGTTTGAGAGGGTATGGAGGGGTTGAATGTAGAATGTGGCTTCAGCCGATTTGAGGAAGGATCAAATTGACTGGATCCTGGCGATAGGTTTGTAGGTTGGACTGTGGGAGCAATGGATGGGCTTTGGATACTGGGAACCTAGGTGATAGTAAGACAAGTACTCTATGGAAGAGAAGCAGGACTTGCATTATCAGCGTTGAATATACTGCCCCACACGTCATCATCCCAGGATTTGTTGCCATTGATTACTGTATCAGCTTTGACAGCCGCACCGTTGGCTCGCCCCACAAGGCTCTCGAAGTCGACAGTACCAGATAACTGATTGACGCCAGCCGACCCACTCATAGCTGTTGTGGAGCGATCTTCCAGCCGTTGGGAGTCCCGGAGGAATTGGTCATGCTCTTTCTCTACGCGGTCGCCCAGTATGCGGATGACATGCATGAAGCGCTGAAATTGTGCAACGTTGAGTACTGTGAAGAGTCGACAGTGAGGTTTGGGTTTGTTTCGTCCAAGCCATAGTGATGCTCACAGGGGCCGATTGACATCGCCCACAACTGGGGTAGAACAAGGGTTGCAACGGCCTCCCGATCCACTTTGAACCCCATCGCTTCTTGTACCGATAAAGTTGCCATCTGAATGTAGATTACTTATCGCGGCATGGCATACTGGAACTACGGTCTACCCACCATCACGGCAGGCTCTTTCGTGCGAATTTTTGAGAGGAGAGGAACCAATTTCTGGGTCAGACTTGTCTGAAACGATCTCAGAAAAGTTGATGTGAGACGAGGCAGAGAAGCCACTAACCTGATCAAGGGTTTTCACCATTGTAAGGAAAGTAGCTAGGGTAGCAACCTTCACCGATAATATCCGAGTTTGGGTGAATACAAGCTAGCAAACTTTTGAGGAGCATGTTGAGATGAATTAAGCTAGACCAACTGCAACACGGGGGAAGATAACCCCTTGGACCTCGGCGTAATCAATACTCTCACAAAGAGCAGGAACTGCGTTGAGAGCCCGTTCCTGCACCTGCAATGTTTATCATCTCGTTAATTTAGTTACATCGCGAAATAAAAATCACATACAACAGCATGCTCAGACTCCAGTGCGTTATAAACAAGAGGCAAAACCTCTGGATTCAGATTTTGTTTGCTCTAGTCTATGGATAAGAACAATTGAAACTCACGCTGCTGGAAGACGCTCTTTTCTGTTTTCTCCCGCAACATGGTGAGATTATCCAATAGGGTTAGCATATTCTGAGGAGGCTCCTTGACTGCAAACAACGGTTTGAGGCTGGGAAGGACCATATTCGCGAATTGGTTGGGGGAAAGGGATACGGAGATCGAAAATACATTGGGGAGAATATAGGGTAAAAGATGGATATCTTTCATCTATGGGGGATGCGCTTGCAGGTCAACTAATGTACGATGGGGTTTCTCGAGATTGTTACCTCTTCCAGGAGCGACGGTAAGATCTTTCGGGTTCTAAGCCCGTCCGAGAATTTATCCAGGACATGAATCAGGCCTTTCATAAAGGATATTTTCTCCTCTCTGGTCTTTGCGGTGAAATTTGAGCGGTCAAGGAAGTTGAGGGTGGAGATAGGGAGCGATGAGAAGAAGGGATGTGAGGGTAAGGTTGATGGGGTCGGTCGGTCGTGTGGGTGGCGGGTTATCAGAGAACGTAATAAAGCTGAGAAGAGGAATATATCATGAGCATTGGGGCGGGGATGTCTGGTGAAGAAGATTGCCTTGAAGATCATTGTCCAGTCGATTCATCCCAGGCGGCGGCTTTCCGGCGTGCTCTCTGAGACCACCAAGACTTCCATGAGTTTTGAAAGGCGAACTTCCATTGCAGTGAACAGCGTAAAGCAGACAGCCAAGGGAATACATATCAGACGATGTGATCAAGACCTCATCCAAGGCATATTCGGGGGCTGGAACCATAATATAACATTGGGCTCATGAATAGCACAATGCACACACCCATATAGTCAAATGACCGTTGTATATAGGATGGTACGCGCCCGTCAAACGTTGGAAACTCCCAACGTGTTGGCGAACCACTTGGTGAGATAAGAGGGATTGTCAGGCCTAGCCCCGAAATCTTCCAGTCTCCCTGTAATATTATATAACCAGAGATCACACTGCAAGAAATGGGGGACCCACTGCGGCATTGATGATAATGCTTTCGGGGCAAATATTCGAGTGAATGAGTTGAGCAGAGGAGTGTAGGAAGGAGAGTCCTTTGCATAGTTGTAGTATGCCCTTCTGAATCTGGATTTTTGCGGTGTCAATGAACCTCCGATCAAGCTGCTTTGGTGGGTTTCATTTTCACCTACTTCGACTTCGTCTAGTTCGACCAGGGGTGTATACCGCCCCGAACCTGGTATGGAGAGTTCGAGAGATGATAATATAGGTTCCGTCACGAAAATCAGTTCATTCCGGGTCTCTTCCAATGGCTCGACCATTTCTGATGTTAACATTGAGTACATATCCCCCGAATGTAAACCTTTTGTGATTCACCCAATATTGATGGATGTCGCAGCCTCCCAAGGGCAGACGCCTTTATATGATGAGTATGCTTCAAAACCGATTCATTGCGCAAACGATACCTCGCCCTTCAATACTTCCAACGTCCTCTCCTTGGCTAACGGGCCTAATCGCTCCACTTCCGATCCCTTCTTGTCAAAACTCCAGATAGAGACATGCTTGTTTGTGACTTTATGGGAGGCTGCTTGAACTCTCCATAATCCGACATTCAGTGATGCTCCTAGAACAGCTGGCCCAGTTGAGGAAGCACCAGCGCTGGGGCCGGGAGTAGATGATCGACTTGCGCTATTTGACGATATTCCAACATTGTAAGACTGGGAGATGGCAGTCCGAGCGAAGAATGAGGTTGCCGCGGCGAACATAATTTTTTGTCGGGCCTGCCTGTGGAGATTATTATAATTCAAGAATATTGATGAAGTAAATTGGCGGCTAGGGTATTACGTAACAATGCTTTGAAAGATCATAAATTATCCGCAGGTGTGTGTGCTACATGATAAGAATCAGAGAAATCGGAAAAATCAATATTGGCTATTTCTGAGGTCCCCCGTTAAACCCAATGCGGGTGTTGGCATTCCGCCTGTAGCGCTGAGCTCCCGCTCCAATGAATCCCAGTCATCAGTGGTGAGTTGTAACACCTGATCGTGTCGGAAACTCGGGATATGGGCGGAGAGACCTCGTGGTGGCAGCACATTGACACGAAGGATGTACTAGAGGGGATATCGTTAGGAATGTGGGTCACGGATGCGAGGTCCAGTGCGTCTGACCTGTACTTCGGCAACATCCTCGATTCTCCACGAGTTCTCACGTCCCTCAGTTCCAGCTTGTATGACCCCTCTCATGAGGGTAATCCCTTCCATGTATTCCTTCTGATATCGTAGCTGCGCCGAGGATATGAACTCATCGCTATGCACCGGGTCTGTGTGCCCTCTTCGCCAAAGGGAGATTCGCTTCAGGAGCTGGATACGAGTATTCCGGGTAAGCAGTTTTGCGAGAACAGGCTCGTTTGGGAAAACGAGGCTGAGGGTAAATGGTATTAATTCACCCGAGGTAAAACTTGGAGGACTAGGTAGGGAAAGCTGTGGAGGGAGGGTTGACATGACATCCAGTGGTGTAGCATGCAGCTCAACGTACATGGACCGCCTTGCTGAATGCATCGAGATTGCAAGGCGTTGTTTTATCCTTGCGACCACTGGGTGGGTATGGCTCTAGTGGTACAGTTTTGACGCGGTCGAAGAGATGGAGAAACGAGGATACATCTTCAAAATCATAAGCATGGCATGGTCTGGGAATGGTGGGAAGGGGGGGCTGTGTCGGTCGTGATTTAGGGAGGTATATTATAGGGATAGTTTTCCTGACTCAAATCTATCAGGAAAAGTCAAAAATTGTCTGCAAGAAACTCACGATTCAGTCTTCCATGGACTTTTTCCTTTGCGACTGAAGCTGAATTTCAAGCAGTACGATACATCACAAGTCGCGTGCTGGTGATGAGTATACCAAGAGGGTGGTGTAGGAGCACCCCGCCCATGAATTTGGACGTGCGAAGGAATTGGTATGGAGAAATGATGGGGCTGGTCCAGATCAAAACGATCATTTACCACCGAGTCGTATAGATCCATGGTTTTGGATACGATGGTGACAACGTTATCGGTGGCAAAACCACCCCGCTGAAAAAAGGTTGTCCTCGAATGGCCCTCTAGCTGCAGGAAATGAGTGTTGATATCAGGGGTAAGGTGGTGCAACTCACCGTAACAGAAATACGCTCAACGCGGTCTGAATCGCCGGTTAGTTTCACAGTGCCCTCGATTATCCCGTTGAGACCGTAGCTTGGGGACGAAAGTTTCCACAGACGAGGCCCTAAACTAATCCTCATGTGCTTGGTCTCGAATATCCAATCACAAGCGGGACAGCCAGTGGGGCCAAGATGTTCAGAGTTTAGAACAATTTCCGTAACTCCGGCACATGCAGAGTATGTGGGAGAAGACTGGCACTCTGTAAAATCGTAGGACGGGGGAGCATCGATGTCTGCCATCATCTTGAGGGTAGCTGGAAGGAAAAGTCAATTGCGACTCTCTCCTACGTTTCGCATAAATGGGAGCCACTTGGCTGAAGGGATGTATGATCGGCTACCCACCCGGGATTTCCGCAAAGAAGCATTGCTCCCTTTGGGGGATAGAGATGTTAGTGGCCCACAGACGGGGAAGGGGGGGGAGGGTGCGGAATCGCCCACGACTTCTGTAAACGGTGGCGGATCAGTAACGGCGACATTCTTGGCTTGTTTCTTGGATGAACCACACGATTCGGATTCGGAACGAGGTGGCATTATGGATGATGCACCTTGCGCTTGAACCGCAGCCAATATTTGGTGAGCCTAGTGAGCCGTCTCGGACACTTGCACCGGAGATAAGGTGTGTGAATACATACATTACTTGCAGCACATCAAAGCATGACCCTGCCATATAAAGCCGAGCTCGACGGTCAGCACCTGTTTCATAAGGAATAGTTATTCATGAACTTGGCCCCTCACTGGATCCGGGGTGTAACCGCGAT
This sequence comes from Collybia sp. MG36, assembly GCA_003313185.1. NCBI lineage: Eukaryota > Fungi > Basidiomycota > Agaricomycetes > Agaricales > Clitocybaceae > Collybia > Collybia sp. MG36. The sequence goes on from QGOG01016296.1 coordinate 8,990, forward strand.
CTCATTCTGTCAGTGTCAGACTTTGAACGCGTCGTAGCATGCCACTGCCATTTGTCCGAGGTCTTTGACGGTCACGTGGCTCCACATGGCCACCCCAAGCTCCGAACGCAGAACAATTGTAAAAGCTGGGCACTTTGGCTGGCCTCGGCCCTCTCACTGGCAAGTAGTCGGCTCAAACCCAACAAATCCAGCATGAAACCATCATCCATACGCATGAACTCCTTGGGGCGTGTATCCCTTCGCTCCAAGAGCACGAGCTTCATCGGCCTTGGTCGGATGGGCCATGAAATGGCGTTCAATCTGTTCTCCAAACGTTTCGCACAAGAAAGCGATGCTCATTTCGTGGTCTGTGACGCCATTCCAGAGAGTGCCCACGCTTTCCGTAAGGACTTTTTGGCACAATTCCCAGATGCCCGGATTGCCATTGCCACAAACCCCGAAGAGTATGTATCACTCAACCTCATCTGCAACAGAATCTATTTTAAATGCTAACAGGGCAACTCGGGCGTCAAAGACAATCATCACCATGCTTCCATCCTCTCCGCAGGTGAAAGCAGTGTATTCTCAAGGAATCGTTCCCACACTCCAAAGGCTTCCCAGTCATCTGGCTGGGGAGACGCTCTGCATTGACTCAACAACTCTTGATGTGGCTGTCGCGCGTGCAGTTGCCGGAGAGGTTGTCGGGACAGGCGCTCAAATGGTGGATGCCCCGGTTTCTGGAGGTATGTCGGCATTGTTCACACTGGTCATGGTACTTTGCTTTACAGGATGGCTTAGGTGTGACGGGTGCAAAAGCCGGCACGTTGTCATTCCTTGTCGGAGGCACTCAGGCATCCTTTGAGTCATCAAGCCCGCTTCTGTCACTCATGGGGCAGCGCATAATTCATTGCGGCCCATCCGGCTCGGGACTCGCGGCGAAGATATGTAACAATGTATGTCTTTCCTAGCATGGATTTTGATCACACTCATACCCCCGGGCCAGCTTGTGTTGGGTGTTGAACAAATTGTCATCGCCGAAGCTATGCTCCTGGGGCAAAAACTCGGGTTGAATCCCACAGTATTGGCAGGTGTCATCAACAGCAGTACGGGCGCTTGTTGGTCGTCGTCCGTCAACAACCCCGTTCCATTAGCGTTGGCTGATAAGGCTCCTCCCTGCGAACGAGACTATGAAGGCGGGTTCGCCACGTCTCTCATGTTGAAAGTGGGTATTTTCTGTTCCCTTTCTTTTTACTCGGGCACAAATAATTCAACAACTTTACAAGGACATGGGTTTAGCAACGAATATTGCCAGCGAGTCGGGAAGCCCTGTCCCGCTAGCGCAGGCAGCGGAAGATATTTATGCTCAAGTGATTGAACGTCAGCCCGAGTTGGCTCGAAAAGACTTTTCATCCGTCTATCGGTATCTTGCCACAAAGGGCGAGAAGAAACCTACAGCCTGATGGATTTTGAATCATAATCGTACCTGTATCTATACATGTTGAGATATCTCTGTCAAGAATTACGTAATATATTCATTCAAGCAGTGATACTTGGTTGCCTCAACGACGTTTGTGTCGGAATCGATTATTTTGAGTGTCCATCCTCTTCATCTCCCTGATCTAGTCATTCAACCCAAACCCCATGGCGGTCAATACAAAAAAGCCCAATGCTATCATCTTTGGTTCGTCTCTCCCTCAGATACTACTCATTTTGATTTTGTGAGATTGATCTCTTTGTTAATTAGGCGGCCTCAACACTTTCTCCCGGGCACTTGCAGCGAAACTCGTTCCAATAGATGGGGATGCACTGGTCTCCGTAAGTTTTTTTTTTTGTCTCACAGGAGACATCGGTCGGCTGACCTGACCCACAGCACCTGCGGATTGTGGACAAGTTCTCGGTTGTTCCACCCACGACGTAAGTCCCAGACATCATTCTTCGCACCTCAGTCGTGTTTGATATGGATACCTTAGTTATATTGGTTCCGAGTTTCCTAAAATTTTGGAGAAACCAGAGGTCGAGTACCGACAAGCCAACCTCACCGTTGCAGGTTTGTTCTTTGTTATCGTCCATATCTATCTTCTTCTGCTTACCAGTCATCCAGCCAAGGTAGCAGCTGCTTTTGAACCCCCGGATGGACAAGCCGCATATGATTATGTATTTGATTTCACGGGAGAAGTACGCCACGACCGGACAGAAATGGTATCTTCCCCCTTGTCCCCCTCGTCTTCCACGTTTAATCCCGTACTCAAGATCCAAGTCACCACAACATTCCATGTTGCTCAGATTATTGGATTGGAAGCTGCAAAACGGAATATCAAGGCTTACATTCGCCTTCAGCAGCCATTCTATGAAACCCCTCATAATAAAGTCCCGAATGATGAAAAGGTAGACGTGAAGCCTGCTGGCACTCTTGGGATATGGTGGCATGAAACCATCCGAATGCTTGCTGCGATTGAAAAGTGTGTACCTATGATCCCTCTGGCTAGTCTGATGCAACCATCGATAGCTTGAACCTCGTAATTTTGCGGGTCGGCTTGCCATACGGACCTTATACAAATTTTGGACTAAGTATGTTATACCATCTTCAGTCTTAGGATTTGAAACAATACCGTTCAGTTGCCTCGGTCATGACTGTCGCCGCGGTTTATGGTTATCTCAAGAAACCCATGAAATCTCTGTATGTTCTTGTCGTCTTTCTTTCTCGCTAGCCTACATGAAACCTACCCAGATGGTCTCCGGGAAAACACCCCAACAACACCGTTCATGTCGAAGATATCGCCGGAGCTCTCTGGGCATGTGCTGAATGGATGGGGCCACTTGGTAGATCAGCCGCAAACTCCGTTGCTGGAGAAGTGATCCCGTTCCATAATGAAAAGAACAAGGTAAAAGAGGTTGAAGGAATGACACCCTACGATGATAAGCCAATTGCCCCACTCTTCAATTTGGTAAATGCACTTGACAAATCGCACAATATTCACTTGACATTTCTACTAGGTGGACGATTCGAACAGCACCTATCTCCACATTGGCCAGACCGTCACATCTTTCTTCGGGACGACGTTTGAATTTTTCAACCTGGTAGAAAGCACGATGTTCAAGGTTGGTATTTTACCATTGTTTTCGTGTCACCACGTATTCACCTCTTCAGGTGATGACCGACCAAGTGGATGATATCAATGAACATCATGTTGGAGGATGGACTCAAATGATCCAGACCTCCAACCCTCCCATTCCCAACACGCCTCTTTCGGCTTACATGGACAAGTACACGTTGGACAAGCACGTTATATCGTTTAGCAACAAGAAATTCAAGGACATTATTGGATACCAATTAACGAGGCCTCAGATCAATCATGACATGATCGCAGAGATGGTAGAAAAATGGAAGCGCGAAGGGAGCTGGCCGATTTTAGATTGAACGCGGGGGTGGGTCTACCAGAACGGTTTCATTGTTTTCTAATTTGCTCTCGAATGGTTCACTGACGATAATGCTGATTTCGGAGATCATTCTTACACATGGCATGACCATTCTTCATTGTATTCTAGATTTTGTCTCAGTTAATGTATATGACCAACCCACACAAGCAAGTTGGGATCAAACAATGTGTAATATTGTCGATCTTTCGTGTGTATCGGATGGATTGGTTAAGCATTGGAGAGGTTGCCAGGCATGTTGAAGTTTGACACCTCCGGTTTCATCAGAACTCCTCAGTCCGGATTGGCGAGCCAGCTGTTTCACTGATCCGACCTCACGAACATGGGAGAAATAACATCGGCATTCGGCCTGGACGACGAGCCCGGGGTCATGCAAAAGGCGGGTATACGTGTTTCTTCAGGATGAAATACACCCAGAACCCGCCTTATAAACTATGCCTGCACCCGACGAGAACACTGATTACGAGCTTTTACTTTCTACCGAGCAAGGCCAACAACAGAAGCCAGACATGGGTCAAGAAGAGCGTTCCCTCAAACTGGAAGGGAGAAATGGTGATGCATTTTCGCGGAATGCTGCATTGGTAGGACAGAGTCAACACAATGTCTCTTGACAGACTGACTAATTCAATTGGACGTGCAGACCGCTGTTGCTGTATGTTCTCCCTTGTACCCATTTAGCTGTCGGTTCACAATCTCGGGCAGGCCTTTGCGGGTATCACCTGGATCATTGTCCTCTCCAACGGGCCAACATCTGCTGGATGGTTTGTGCTTCACCCACCGTTGCAAACCCTGGCGCTTGCCCTCTTTACATATGGTCCGCCGACAACTTGTGATCAGGGGGATATTTGCTTATATGACGCGCAACAGGAATATTAACCCTACAACCGACCTCGCAACCCAAAACCAAGGCTGCGGGCCTGGTCCGTCACCAAATAGCAATTTTGTGTCTTGGCTTTCCCGCTATATTTTTTGGAACATTTACTGTCATGTACAACAAGTCACTCCGAGGGGTTGATCACTTCGCAACCTGGCATGGGGTACGTCCCTCGGCCATCTTGCTTCATTTGCCGTTGACTTATTACTCACTTTAGACTTTTGGCATCATCTGCATGCTTTGGATCGTGCTACAGGGCGGCTTGGGCGCTGGGAGTGTCTGGTTCGGAGGCGCTGCATTCGGTGGGGGTGCCAAGGCTAAGGCTGTGTGGAAATACCATAGGTCCGTTCTGTGTGTTCCCAAATTCCACCATTTAGCGACGTTTCTTGTTCAGGGTCTCTGGCTATTGTTTATTCCCATTGCTGCTCCTCACAGCTCACCTCGGAGGTGGATGGTCAAAGTGGGGGTCAGAGAATGTGGGGTTCTTCATCCGCTTGATCGTATACACAATCATCCCAGCCGTTATACTCCTCTCAGTGTATGCCCGCGTCAGGTAATCGAGATTTTATTCACGCATGGAAAGTCAACTGAATGGATGTGTCAGGTTGTCTAAAATGAACTTTTCTTGATTGTAATTTCGATCCATCACTACATAGAACAGTGGCTATTTTTGCGTCATGACGGATTAACAGTCACGGGAGCCGGAGACTGAACGACCTCTGCAAGGAATCCTGGCAAAAAGCGTTCCATACGTTCATGGGTTGCTCTCCACAGTCTTTGCTGATGTTCATCTCTGCCGTCTTGGCCAGATCCAGGTGGCACAAGAATGCCAGCAGCGTTCATTACCAGAACCACGTTTTTCAACGATTCCGGCACCGCCTCGTACTACAACCACGCATTTTGAATAGGACCTAGCCCCGGTGGTTGTTCTGATCTACTCACCAATTGGTCACTTTTATCAATGTTCATGAATCGGTCCAGCAAATCCAGGATCTGAATCCAGAGTATTCGAAAATCCGACCTTGCAGGGCTTTCCCTGACCTCAAGGTGCATGAATGTTTTGCATAAGAGGGCAGATGCTCTCAACCGGGTTTCGGGCATGCCCTGTGGATCCCGCTGAAATATCTGCGGCTTGAGGAGGTCATCGAGAAGCGGGAATATAACACGGTTGAAAATATCATCAACTTGGGTATGATTGGCATCTGCTGTAATGTTGGGTCCTAGAAGAATGCGCTGGAGTTGACCAATGGCGTTGTGGCGTAGCTCGCGGGCAGCATTTGCGGATTGGCGACTAAAGGTCATCAATAACGGCAGAGTTAGTTGTCTCCATGCTATGGGCTATCAGCCACATGGGGATGAGATTATTTTAATTACTACCTTGATTTGATCCCAATGACGATGATTTGAATACGAGTGGAAGTGTGGTGTTGAGATTACACAGCAGTTCAATCGTCTTCTTGCCACGTTCCACAGCGGAAGAACTAGAGCAAATTGCAGTGAGGAACTAAAATTGTATATCGGCTTACCCTGTTGTAGTTGGTAGTTCAACTCGACGGCCTGTTCGCCGGTGATTTTCCGCGGCTGAGCTTGCGCTGGATGCAAATTCATCCACCAGCATTACCAAACCCAAGAAATTGTCCGCTGTGACAAGCTGGCTTGGTCCATCCGCAATGAGACCGGCAACTAGGTCGAAAGCCAGCCGGGCAGCCTCGGGATGGGGCATAGTTGATCGTATCAACGCAAACACTAGGTTCCATTCCGTCACAGAACTGTGATGATCGGTTGCCAGTGATGTAGGGTAGGAGGAGGGGATAGTTACCTTATAATTTCTCTATGTTTTTGGATTATCAAAGTGATACCGGCTACCACCTGCTCAGCAGTCGAATTTGCTGTAGTAGAGGGAAGACCAGACAGTAAATCAAAAGAGACATAGATCTGGTCTCTGAGGGATGGCTACCACGCCATCAGAAACAACGCCAGAACTAAACCTCAAATGGACATACTTTGGGTGCCAACAGCAGGCAGAGACGCAATAAACTGACCACAGCCCTTTCAATGAGGAGAACGCTATATTGGGTCGAGGCGGAAAGTAGTGCCGACAAGTGTTCAAACACGATGGGCCTAAAAAAAATTCTGATGAAATGGAATTATGAGGGAGCGGAAAGACGTACCAAATGTCTTCGATGTATTGTGGGACTTGACACGCAATACTCGTTATAGTTTCCAAGAGAAAAATGGAGGCGGGATCGTAGGGCAACAGATATCGTGAATCAGTGGGCAGCTGTGGTAGCCCATCGTCTGATTCTTGTTTCAGTCTCGCGATTGTGCGTTCATGTGCAAGCGCCTCGAGTGCGCGAACAGCAGCTACCAATGCATCAAGGCCAAGTTGCCTAAAATGGGGTGTAAGCAGCCGACAGCGAAGGATAGATAAACTAACATTATTTGACTATATAGCTCATCCAGACGGCACGACGCGATACAGTCGATGGTGCAAAGAGTGTTTTCAACATCAGCATCAGTTGCGTCGGGAACCGATATTTCATTAGAGCCATAAGGGGTCATTAGGTAGGATGAGAGAGCGGACAGTAAACCCCCTTCGTTCCTCGCCGCCGGTCGGACAGGTTGGTTCCCCCGCAGAGGTATCATGGAAACCCCACCAAGGAAATCCTCCATCTGTAGCATTCGAGTCGGGAGAAGGGAGTGGAGAAAGAGGTTTTGGAACATCTCAAAAATCTTGAAGGGGTTCAGCATTATGATCAGTGGAGGTAGACGAAGTCTGGCACCTGTGTCCACCCTTCGCGTAGGGCATTTCCGTTGCCATTTACGATGTTGAACAGGACGACAGCGGCCAATTGGCCTTTGAAATTTGTCCCAAACAGTACCGAAAGGTTGGATACGGTGATTGATTGTCCTTCAACCACAACGGTAGGATAGTTGGGAACCTGCATTGTCAATGTATCGGAAAGTAGGCTTGTGGCCTGGGAGAGGGATACAACGACGAAGTCAAAAACATCAGGTAATTTGAAATGGCTTGCGAGGGTAGCACATTGTCTGAAACCGGCGATTGCACGTTGGGTAATATAATCATCTTCAAAGGTGATAAAAGCATATGCAATGGCAGATATCACTGGCTTCCATGACGATTTGAACATTTCTAGATCGAATGATGCGGTGTTGCAGATGACGAAGTGTCCTATTCGAAGTGGTAGTTGATTAAAACATGCTGTCTGGCACCCAAAAAAGACGCACCAGCTTGTCGTGATCGCGCAAGGAGTTCTTTCCACGCGTATTCAAATCCAAGCTGTCCCGTATGTTCCTCGGGCATGACTATTTCCCGCTTACGTATTGAATCAAAAATATTGTGCTGGGAGAGGCTGTCATAGCTGGAAGTGAGGGAATCGGAGGCGCTCATACCAGAAACTCAGACGAGAAATCAGCTCCATCATTGACTCCGCGAAGATTGCGCTGGTAGTCTTCAATAGTCATTCTTTTCTGAAAAGCGAGTTGAATATAGTGGTTGGTTGGTGGAAAAGAGCCCCTACTCGAACTTGTGGATTGTGAAGGTCAGTATTAAGCATAATTACTGAATAGGCTAAAACATAAACTGCATCTTCGCTCTTGATCTCGGCTATAATTCAAATTGGCAAACGGACGCAAGAAGCAAAATGTTGGTGACGGCACCTGGTCCTGACGCGAAGTATATTGACGCAAATGTCTCAGTGATCCTTGCGATTTGTTGAGACTCTCCTGGAAGCCGAAAAGCCTCTAGTAGCTCCCTCATGGCCTCTGCGATTGGTTTCTGTGAAACCTGAGTGAGACACGATCAAATAAAACGGAAAGGAAATATACATCTTTGAAGTCGAAGAGGCCTATGAATGCCTTCAATACATCAATATTCTCTGGTTTTGAGATATAATCTCCCAATAGCCGTTTATCCAGGCGTGTACAGCCTTTTAGGAAGATAGCAAGGCTTTTGGCCTTGGAAATGTCCGAAGAGAGATTCGCATAAATCAGTTGGTGTTCTTCGAGAAAAGCGAGGCCGCTCTTGGGTTTCGCATTGAAGCGCAAGGCACCAGTGAGGGTAAGCTGTTTCTGTGATTTTTTCTCGAGGAGTGATTCTGGGCTAGGGAATTCCTGTATCACGACTGTAAGACCCGACTGTTCGCAGGGAGTACTTCTAGCTCACTGAAGGCCAATTGCAAGTCAACTGGACACTTGATCAGCTCAACTATGGACACCCGTAAATAAGAAATGAAACAAACACCATCAGCTCTCGCTGCCATGTCATTAACAAATGCCAGTAGGAGGTCTAGACAAAGATATTGGGCATTTCTATGTTGCGTTTCCAAGCCTCCGCTATAGTGACTCTGGTACACGGCCTTTTGAAATGGTAAATTGGTGTCCTCAATGGTACCAATGTGCACACCTTTGTCAAGAAATCTATCAACCGCTCAAAAAGATTTTCGCAGTTAATGTCACAGTCGTAATTGGCATACAAGTCTACCATGAAACTTGAGTGTCGTGATATTTGACTGAGAGTCTCTAGAATCAAATCGCGGGTTGTTCCCCTCGCGGGTGGTACCAGAATTCTAGGCTGGGGGGCACCAGATTCAACTTCTATCTCCAAAGCAGGCATCGTGACGGGGCTAGGCGTAACGGGTGTTCCGGGCCCTGGTGAAACAGGCTGCGCGCCTTTCTTTCCCATTATTTGACCTTTATTGGTCGCTGGCGCAAGCCTATCGATGGTGAATGCAAGGAACAATTCTTGCTGGAGTTTGAGATGCGGACGCATTGTCTCAAGCACAGTTGAAATGGTGCGGAGAGCAGCATGCAGAACAGATACATTGTCCGACCGCGCAAGCTGGAATAGAAACTTACAACCTGGGTCTAGGACGAGTACTTCTAACGATGAGAACCCGGGGATACTGGGGCCGGCCTCTTCGAATGCTGAGTTGAGAATGCCAAGAGCAGTCAAACGGGTGGAATCGGTGTGTTGCTGGTCATTGGGGTCGAGGACGTTGACCAACACACGAAGCAATTCCAAAATGGATGGCAGACCATCTGAGATTCAATGCATTGGAATACTCGGGAAATAACAATACGTTGAACCTACATCGGGGCCGGTCGGAAATATCAGCCAGAAGAATTGGATTCACCGGGGGAACCGCTGAATCCAAGTTCCCTGGATCACCTGTCTCAATTTGTTTCTCTGCTTCAACACTCTTCCCAGGGACCGTCATTCTGATCTCGGATTCTAAATCATCTTCGATAGCGAAAAGTTTGGCCTCTTCATGGACTGGATCAAGGGTGCGCAAGCGGGAGAACACCGACCTAACCAGCGCGTGCATGGTGGTCTCAGCGGAGCGTCGCAGTGTTTCTGCTGATAGCTGTATTTCACAAACTGCTGGATTGGTTGATTTACGCACCACTGAGACGCATCTGGCAACACGTGGTTAGTACAGTCTCGAGCATTTCACAGACTTCAATGTCTCCCAGGCCAGTACCAACACAGCTGCAAAGACAATCCTGAATGACGGTGATAATTTTAAGGAGAACAACTTCATCTCCTGAAGAATCACTAGCTTCGAACTTGCACTGCGATACTGTGCTGCTGAGTTCTGCGAGTGCTTGGTACAGCGAAGGTGATTGTGGCGAAATCAGTCCGGAGACGAAGAAATTGTGGAGGGAAGACAGCGCGGCAGACGTGATCGGCCCTGTAGACAGCGGTGATCGAACAATGGCAAAAAATGGAGCTAGAATCACAGCCAAAGACATGCTGGAGATATCTATGTTATTGTCAATGGCCGTTATGTATAGCAATGGAGCGTCAATACACACCTTGGACATCCCGTACAGCTCGTTTCAAATCGAAAAAGCCTGCCATAAGATCCACTTCTCTATTTGTACTTTCCGCAAGGAATTTTTGGGACGGGGTTGAAATTCTAAGGCCGAGATTACTCCCAAGAGCTGCAGGATCCTTGGTGGTCATAACATATGTAGATGAGGCCCAACGCGAATTCTTCCTCATGGTGGATGTAACTGAGACGATTTCAGAATATAACACATGAGTGAGGGACACGGCATCGCGATTTCTTGGACTGGACATGGCAGGACTTAATTACTGGTCACTTCAGAACCACGTCGACGTCGAGATACCGCCCGTAACACGTAATCAGTTTGAAATACAAGCTCTAGCAATACAACCCGGGCCCAAACGTTAACCTTGAACGCCCCCGTGATTGATTGGGATGAATGAAAACATCGAGTCACGAAACAAGGGAGAACATGATTACACATTGCAAGACATTTCAGAAAATCATCCTGATCCCTCCCCAGCAGCAGCCCGGGTAGCCATGGCCGCCTGGCCAGCGGCGGTGGCAGCAAGCCGCGAGCGTTTCCTTTCAGCCTCTGCACAGAACATTACTGAGTTTACCAATGTCGAGAACGAGATTCGACCTACCAGCTTCCTTCTCTCGTTCAATTTCTGCTACGATTGCTTCTATTTCTTGCAGCTCGAGATTCTGCTTCCAGTTCAAGATGTATCCGTCGGCTGAGATGATTCAACTTACCGTTACTTTTCCGTAGCTTTCCATGACACTGATCTCGATGTTCTTTGCACCCGTCTGGACAACCTCCAGCAGACTCTTGACAGTAAGCTTGATGCTTTCTTCACGGGATAAGTCATCCTTGTGGTTCTTCTCCAGGAATTCTCTAACAGTTTTGGAAGAGCGACCGATGGCGTTCGCCTACGTATGTTAGATTTCACAATATAGTCGGAAGTGAACTCGGCTCACCTTCCATGCGCTATAGATTCCACTTGGTTCGGTCTGGTACAGACGGGGTCTACTATCATGCGGATCGAATCCTACAATAAGGGTGGAGATACCAAACGGCCTTACACCACCCGATTGGGTATAACGCTGGGATAACACAAAATTGATACAACGCAAGCGAGAGTAGTTTGGTATTAGCCTACCTGTTGTATTCCCGCGATGTGTCTGGTGATATATTCAACAGTAACAGGATCTTCCACTGTCAGGCGATGGCTTTGACACTCTATGCGCGCCTTGTCTATGAGCACTCTTCCGTCCGCGGTTAATCCTGGAAGCCCCGCATAAGCACTGGCTGCCACTACAACGAATTTCAATCAACTCACCCGCGAATGCGAGACACACATGATCGTCCAACATAACCACTTTCCGAACAGTGCGGGGGTCCTGCAATTGTAGAATTGATTTCTTCTCTACTCCCAAAACTACCACATCCTTGCCGCGAACTCCGACCTAAATAAGATCGAGGTTCAAGGTCACCTCGGATACGGCAGAACGAGAGTACTCACGGCACAAGTGCCCTTCCTCACTGCCTCGAGTGCATATTCAACCTAGGCCATCGCGTGAATCATGGGTTCACCAAGTACAATGGATGATAATCCACTCAAACCTGGAACAAGTGTCCGTCGGGCGAGAAAACGGTGAGGGCTGTATGAAACAAGTGAATATCCCATCCACCAGGGATATACTATAATGACATACCGCGATCATAAGACCTGGACATGATTTGTGGAGATGAAGTCGCTGGACGCGCGTCTGAGCCTAAAACGATTACATTCCGCGTGAATAAGTCACGTGACCTGCTAACATTCATCAATTTAATTTTAAATTTAAATTCGAAACACCTCAAGAGTCAATAGCTTCGGCAATGACATACACCCTCCATACCAACAAAACCAAGAATACACAAATGCCAGGGACAGTAGCCCGAAACCCCCCAACAGGCGGTGTAATTAAAGGACCCATTCAGTGTGGTTTCTGCTCTCAGGACCTCAGCGTGTTTCCTACCATTGCACAGCGGGAGATGCACTACGAGCATCACTTCACTCAGGGTAGCGGATCACAGAAAGGTATACTGACACGCTATATCGGAAGCCACCTGTTTGATTGCATTTCTCAAGAGATGGAACAGCCAACCCGGGCATTGACCAGCAGCTTCTCACACAAACCCAATCGCCTCAGAGGGAATTCTATATTTACATCTCAAGAGATGGATGGGTTCTGGCATACCGCGAGATCTGGCCCCCCGCCCACAAATTTCAACCCAGGTACCGCTACCGCCACACGTTGACTGAATTAATTGATTCATAGACCGTTAGGTTTTATACATTTACTCGAGGACACCCTCCGCAAATCCCATGACAGGGGTGACTCTCGCCATGCAGCGCTCTGTTACGAGAATAGTGTCCATATTCGACGAGAGAAATGGGATACTGGCTGGGGCTGCGGGCATGTTCATTAAGTCACTCCAAGTCCCCAATAGGCAAATAAACCATCCCTCCAGGTATCGCAATTTCATGATGGCCTGTGCAGCGCTAATGGATCAGCCAACTCAAACCTCATACCGCCTGCTGCTTGAAGAGCCCATATCGCCAAGTGTGCGTAACCTTCAGACCTGGATTGAAGCAGCCTGGGCGGACGGTAAAATCTTAGCCAACTCATAATAAATGCATAACAAACGCTGTGAAGGATTTGATGTCGAGGGAGCCAGGGATCTCAGAAAGCTAGTAGGGACCTCGAAATGGCTTGGAGCGTCAGGTATACATATCGCTATGCTACACCGTTCGAGAATTAACACCAACCTAGACCTTTGGGTCGCATTTTCTTCTCGTGGTATACCGTAAGTTGCGCCCTATTATAGGTGGTAAAACCATTCTCTGATCCATGATTCTATCTAGGGCCGAACTGGTAGATTTCGACCTCAAGCATCAACAGGGTAAGTAAGAAGAATCCTTCAACAACAGCTTGGCTAATGAAAAATAGACGTTCGAATTATTACCGACTGGGTGGTGAACTACTTTACTCCAGGACTTCAAATGGACAAAGGGGCCACTCAGTTTGCACCAGTGGTCATCACTGATAAAATACCTCTCATCCTGCAACATGATGGCCATTCCCGGACGATTGTAGGTTACGAAGTGACTAAAGCCGGTCTAGTAAATCTTTTGATGTTTGATCCATCTTTGTGGGTGAATTGCTGATGGACATTCTCCGCTCACCCTAAATCATGACCAGTATTCCAAGCAAGCGAATCCGCCAAGCAGGCCTAGCCTATTACGACGGGACCCCAGTGAAACCAAAAAAACCGCAATCAACATTACATTCATTTTTTCACACCCGTCCAACCTTGAACCGCAACTCCAGTAACCAGAAGCGATCTGCAGGCACATCATCATTACAGCCTTCACTTAAACGCCAGCGATCAGCTGGTGTTGCTTCCAGGGGGGGTGAAGATAACGGTGTCGTGTACATTCGGGAGCCTCAAGATCAGGAGTATACCAGAGCAGAAATATCCAACGAACAAAAACCAAGAAGCGACAGTTACCGCGCATGTGAGCTAACTCCTGCTGACATCCTCAAACATTTCAGATTGGATCCCAAGAAATTAGGGCAGGTATTCTATCTCTTCTACGTCAGTCAGACCTTGACCTTTCTCAAGAAGGAAGAAAGAATATCAAATCCTCTATTTTCCATTAACCCCTCCCTTAACACAAGAGGCGAAGGCCAACCGAAAAGTTGTAAAAAGCGAAAAGTTTTGTTGAATAGGCGTGGCCATAGCATCAGGCTCACCATTACGTTACTATCCCTACTTGATGCTACAGGTATCATTATTCGAGTCTCAGACAGAAGCCATTATCACATCTTCACCCACGTCTATCATCGGCGAGTCAAGTCCCACAAGTGGCGGAATATCTAAGCCTGCAACAGCGCCCCGAATTGCCCGCTCCCAAGCTTCCTCTATCCTGTACCCTCCACCTCGCATAATCCCCTCACGGTCCTTCCGCACTGCCTCACTCATGAAGTCGTTGTACCCACCGATTCTCATCTCGTATCTATCTTCATAGGTGTACCAATCATCCTGCAGTGGAAGGTGCGGAACATCTGGCTCCACGGTGCTCTGCGCTGCTCGTGATCTTAACAATTTTGAATTGCTCTGAAGGATGGAAGTTGACGCCGAGCGTGCCGTAGATCGCTTGAGTGCATTCGCCCGGGACTTGGCAATTACTTTGGATGCATCTTTGTCGCTTGTCTCCAAGCGATCAATGATTTCGCGCTTGCCTTTTTCGCGTTCTTCGCGTTCCTCTTCTTCTTCTCGACGGAGTTCCAAGGCACGGTCCTCACGCTCACGCCGTTCCGCATCCTCTTGTTCCTTCAGGGCCAGTGCATATGCCTCTTCACGGTGGATATTCAACTCAATGAGGGCAGCATTTTCAGCTCGATACGCGTTGATTCGGGCTTCAGTTTTGGCCAAATCGATTTCGTGTATGAGGTTGAATGCTAGCTAACATTGAGCACATGTCCAAGGAGAACTTTGAGGAAGCCTACTGATGTCTTCCACCTCTTCAAGGTAGTCGTTGTAGGCACGTAGGTCCGGAAAATCATCCCTTCGTTTGTTGAACCTATGGCCTCAATCATAAACAAAATAGGCAATGAATAAGCTGGTGTAGTTACTCTTTTGCTATCCGTCGCCGGATAGCAACCTCTTTCTCTACACCTAGATCCTCGAAGGTCTGAGGAGTGAAAGCCAATTTTCTCAGAACTTTGTTGCAGATTGGGCAGGGGGCTGGTCCCAGTGTAAAAAGTCTGTCGATGCATGACTCACACCTGCATGCAGATCAATATGCCAGCCGAAGCAAGAATTCATTACCAACATTTTGTGATAGCACAAACTAACCAATAACCTCAACTTTGGGTTTAAATAGCGGTCGCTTTTGCAAACGGGGCACTGATCATCCATGGACTACAAGATAGCCAACAAGCACTCAGAACATTTCGCAAGTTTGAAATATTCCGCGACTGACGAAAAACTCGGACGTCCTGCCAGAAGCATCCTTGACGCCGCCACCGAAAAGTGAAGATGACGTGGAATGTATCTGGGGGGTCGAGGAACGAGTGTGTGGATTCGTAGACCCTCCGCCTTTACGCACTGTCTTTCCCTGGAGCCATCCCCCGACACCAGAGCGAGTGGTCATAATGCTAGAGTAATGGTAATGTATGTCACGTAATCCAATTTCCTGACTCATTTATACAATTTGTTCTAGCCCCGGTTACTTTAGGGTCAGGCGATGTCCACTCCCTTACAATCACTCCCCTCGACCCCCGATAATATTCCTGCGTTTTTCTTTGGTCATGGATCCCCCATGCTCGCATTTCAGGAATCTGATGCAATGGCTGCTGGTTCTGTGGGTGAACACACAGGCCCAAAAGGCCCTTTGGCCACCTTCTTGAAGGAATTCGGACCAGTATTACTCAATAAATATGATCCCAAAGGCATTGTCGTGTTCAGTGCACATTGGGAGACGCGGGGAGAGCGTCTAGGTGTGTCCCACGTCCCATTACTATTGTTTCAATTTGTCTAGATGAATGTGGTGCCAATTAGTCACCGACTATGGGGACGATAATCCATTGTTGATGGACTATTATGGATTCCAGCCCGATCTATACAAATTAAAATTCAAGTCTAGAGGTGATTCAGCACTTGCCGCCCGCGTAGTCAACCTTTATAAGCAGGTGTGGCATTCGTATTTTCTCGTCTTCAGGATGTAAAGAAGCATTCTCTATTTTCCCTAGTCGGGCCACCAGGCCTGCACAACATCTAGCCAGGAGCCTCGTGGTGAGGATGGTCGAGGTTTTGTTGGACCTGGATTAGATCATGGAGTCTTTGTGCCATTTCGTATCATGTTCGGAGAGGAATTCACAAGTATCCCAATTATTCAAGTATCGATTGAATCAAGTCTGAGCCCTGAAGATAATTGGGCTCTGGGGAAGGCCGTGATGCAGCTTCGGTAAGCGCTTTGCACTGTATCAACAGAGTCCCAAGTTTATGCATAATTAGTCGTGAAGGTATCCTAATCCTGTCCGGCGGCTTGACAATCCATAATCTGCGAGAAAGGACCTGCTTTTCGCCCAAGACGGCTCGTGCAGTATATAAGGAGTTTGACAAAGCCGTGTTGGATGCAGTCTCCGTTGCAGATGTAGGTTGTGACACATTCTCTCTCATGTGCTGTGTTGAAAAGATGATATAACAGACGGAGAAGCGAAAGACAGCTATGGTTGGCTTGACGAAGCATGCGGGTTTCCGCACATCACACCCCCGAGAGGAGCATTTTGTTCCCATCTATATCGCAGCCGGCGCCGGTGAAGGGAGTGCTCGTATTCTGTCGAATGTGTATGGGGCACCAACGGTGGCATTTTGGTGACGGACTCGTCACATGATACGTCGGAGTTGTATCTACAGGGTTCTGATTGGCAGAACATGATGATTCTGGTTACATAAATTCAATCTCAGATCGATCCTTTTTGGTCGTGGCCTGGCGTGGGCGGTCTCTTCTCTCTCTTGTAGACTTGTAACAACCATGTACGTGCTCTTCTGAACCAGCTTGCTTGAACAAAAACAAAAAGAAAAGACTTGAAAAAAGCTCCGGTTGCAACCTACCTAAGTGTTGCAAGCTGTTCGCTGTCTTTTCGATCCCGTAAGCATCCTCTGAAAGATGATCTCTGCCGGATCACTGACCACATGTGCTCCTGATTCTCGGTCTATATCTTACAGGGCTGTTTTCTCCCAACCTTTCATTCGACCTTCTGCATAGTAACCCTGCTGCCCTACTCGTTTTTTCCACTCATCTCATAGCTCGCCCGCTACCCCTCTTTCTTTCCAATATCGTTTGGTTGGCATTGAAGGCTTCCTGCCACCAAAAAGAAATTTCAGTGCTCTAATATCCCTCTCTCTCACTATGACTCCCCCTGCTATTCTAGTTCCGCGTTCGGCTTCACTTCCAACCTCCCCAAATCCCATTCGCCGCGAATCCCTATCAAACTCCCGGCGAGACTCTCAAACCCGATTGTCCCAGGCCCCTCTCACCCCCCCATTGTCCCCAGGGCAAAGTGAGCATGGTGACGATGCCATCATTCTTGACGCACAACCTCGATATAGTGGCCCGGAGCAGACTGGTCTGACATCCGAGGTTCAAAGCACCAGCCAGGTTATCCCTTCCGCATTTGATGCCTTTGGCGAGATGGAAGTTGATCAACGGAGCCCAAATTTTATTGCACAACGTCCTCTACGGCTCTTGGAGGATGAGAAGGTCCATTTACAACGGTCTGGGCTCCGCCTGACAGACTTTGAAGTTAGAGGAACTCTAGGTTTGTTCTCCATGTCTGCCTGCAACAATTCGAGGTTGTATTAACTGATCTGTTCTCTAGGCACTGGTACCTTTGGCCGGGTCCTCCTAGTTCGCCACCGATCAACCACTCATCCGGCAACGCAAAATTATTTTGCAATGAAGGTTCTTCGCAAAACAGAAATCGTCCGACTTCGCCAAGTGGAACATGTAAATGCAGAGCGTTATATCCTGTCCCGTGTTCATCATCCTTTCGTCGTTGACCTTTTCGCAACATTCCAAGACAGTCTCAACGTTTATATGTTGATGTCTTATGTGCCTGGGGGAGAACTTTTCACACATCTGCGGCGCGCTCAGCGCTTTACCCCAGACGTTACCCGTTTTTATCTCGCCACCATCATTCTCGCTCTCAAATACCTCCACTCCTTCAACATAATTTACCGCGACCTCAAACCTGAGAATCTTCTCCTCGATTCCCGTGGGTACCTGCGACTTACCGATTTCGGCTTCGCAAAAATTGTAGATGACCGTACTTGGACCCTTTGTGGAACCCCGGAGTACCTTGCCCCCGAGATAATCCAATCTGATGGTCATGGTAAGGCGGCAGATTGGTGGGCATGTGGCGTTTTATGTTACGAAATGCTCGTGGGATACCCGCCCTTCTTTGACGAATCTCCCTACGGCATCTATGAAAAAATACTGACTGGGCACATCCACTGGCCAAGGACCATGGACCGTCTGTCCCGGGATCTTATTCGAGCATTTTTAAACCCTGATCGTACACAGCGTTTGGGAAATATGATCGGTGGTCCTCAGGATATACTCGACCACCCCTGGTTTAGAGGTGTCGATTGGGACGCCCTGGAACGCCGTGAAATCAACGTAAGTGTATTTATATGTCATAGACCATTCCAGCTCATAATATTTCCCAGGCGCCAATCATTCCGCGTACTTCATCCATTGATGACACTCGCCACTTCCTAAACCTTCCTCTCCCAGCAGCGGAAGAGATGCCAGGCCTTATCCGGGAGGAGCAACCTCTCGCATTCCATCAGAGATTTGACCCCATAGCATACCAATTCCTTGAATTCTAATCAGTCGATCCCACTCTGAATTCCCCCTCCCGTTTTCCTTTGATCAAATTGCCTGGCCCTGGTACCTAGTTCATGCCGTGGCTTCCCCATCCATACTCTTACTCCCTTCCTATAATCACGCCTACACCCGTGGCTTCCCCAGTATACCCGGAGTTGTATCAGATTATCATCACTTCATCCCTCTTCCGTCAATGCCTCGCACATCCCCCTCCCTGTATGCTTCTTGACCTGACATCACCCGCGCTGTGTATATCTTTATGGTCGGTCTTCCGTGTTTTCGTTCGTCCAGGTCTCTTATGTATTTGGTACTCGATCGCGTTGTGCGTTGATTTTCAAGCCTTCTGCAAAGTAAAATTATATTTTATTTCCTTACTCATTCGATCAAGCCTTGATCAATTATCGTTTTCGCATCCCTCGGAAGCCCATCGCCGAAAACCAAAACATTTCAAGACTCTCTGACAGGAACTTTTGACCAACCCCTGCGTCGCGTGCACCTCAGAACTGTTGCATCACAGAAGCCAAGCGGCAGCTGGATTAGTGGCGTTTCAGATTGAAGACCGTGAGCTCATCCTCTATAGTTGGTTTACAGTCTCAGCTACTGGGGCCTGCTAGCACCCACAGAAGGTATATATTCAACATCTTACTTGATTCCAAGATGGATATAATGGGACCAAGTTCCACCTGATGATCCATGCTTGTGCTTGATTTATTTGCAGTGCAAAGGCACCTAAACCGAATATAAGACAACACGATCGTGTTGGTGGTGCCTAAACATGACATTGTGCTTTGGACCATGGCCAACGCAGATAAATCCAACTTTCTCCTAGCTGAAGCCCAACTTGCTCTAGATGAAGCATGTCAATCCATTCCAAGAGCTGGAACATGATTGACACTATGTGCCAGGCTCGGAAATTGAAATCTGAACAAATCAAAAACCTTGGTTCACCAATACACCTTTCAGGAAAAGCATTGGCTATCCATGTTCGCGGAGGGGATGCTTGGATTGCTGAAAATACAACCGTTGCCAGGAAAATTGATTTAGAGGTAACAAAACGTTCAGCTTCCATCTATCGCAATTGACCGATGATTCAGTCAGGGAGAACCCTCCAACTTTACCAGGGCCACAAGGGACCCGTAACTTCCCTCGCGTTTTATCGAACCGGGTCTCGCCACCATGATATATTGATCACAGGCTCTTGGGATCAGGTCATTTGCTCCTAGCTCAGATGTATGTTGGCTGACTGACAGCCAGCTAGACTATCAAATTATGGAGCACTGAAGTACCCAGCATCTTATTTAGATATCTGGGGCTTAACACTCTGACAGACAAAATCAATCATGTCATCTACCGAAGCCCACTCTGATTTTGTCAAGGTTCTTTATGTGTTGCCCGCCCTTCAACTACTGATATCGGGAGGCTCGGACAAAGTTGTAAGATTTTGGTGGGCTGATCGACCGCTTGTCGGGATGGTCATTTCTTGATGCGGTCGCGATCAGGGATCTATCCAACATTAAAGACGGGAAGCCATTGGAAAGTTTGGGTGCTATATCCTCACACACACGCCCTATTTCTTGCATTGCTGGGGAACCCATTTCAGATGCGGCTGCGACCTTATACACTGCGGACACTATGGGAGTCATCAAAGTGTGGAATTTAAGTAAGCAGCACGGCCAATGGACGTACACGATGAAGGAGGAACACAACTACCACAGAACAAGAGTGAATGAAATGCTTCACGAAAATGGTCAGTTATGGACAGGTTCGTATCTCCTTCAAATAAGTATTTGGGGATCATGAAAATAGGCTTTCTCAGCATCCTCGGACGAGACTGTCCAGGTCTTGACAACACGTCCTTCCGAGGTTCCTGCCCCTGTCCCGCACCCTGTAGCGGTCAGGTCCATTCTTCCCTTGTCCGCAACAGGCCTTGATGAACCATATCTCATCTCTGGCGCGGGCGACATCATCCGTGTGTATGATATATCTTCCCCAAACGAACCGCTACTTGTAAGTGAAACCGACGGTCATTGGCATGACATCACCGCCATCCGGTTCTGGATACGAAAGACGGTTGGAGACGATGGGATGACACGAATCGAGCCCTGGATCATCAGCACCAGTTTGGATAGCACCATCCGCAAGTGGCGGCTGAGTGGTGCGTTATCGTCAGTGATCGAAACCCTTCACTCCTGAAAATTTCTGTCAGAACTCCTCCAACCGACCAAAGCCGTCTTGCTTCCTGAAGTGCAACCGCCAACTCCCCCAGCGACTGATAGCAATGGATTCAAGCTTTCGGAAGACGAAGAACGCGAATTGGCGGAGTTGCTCAACTCGTAATTGGAGAATTTGTTTGCTGTATAATTCAACAATTTACTTGAAATTGTCAAGTCATAGACTCTCATCCGGGAAAAAATGGACCTTCATTTAGTCCTTGCTGCCCAATCGTTCGGGATCCAGCTTGCTCTCCGCTCCATTCATCCAGCGCGGGGAGAACCATGTGTTCGACACGACCTGATTCTTTATAATCTACATACCAATGTTTTCTTTGCGTCCCGCAGGATTCTTGCCAACAGTCTCGGGGTGTACGGCTCATTCCGGAGTCGCAATTACGGGCGTGAACAATGCTTTGAAATTGAATATAATTGGAAGCCGTCGCAATGTTTGCCAGTCAACACGGAGGAAGATGCCTTCGAGTTGTAGGTTTGGATTTTGTGTCTCGCGTAACTTGAAATGAGGGTCGCCTGGTTGCAAGAGCAGCGGCTGGCCGACTTCTAGACCCCAGGATCCATGTTGAATCGGCCTGTCGCAGGACAGCTTGTCAAAATAGGTATTTTGGCATAGGCATTGATCTCAACTCACCTATGCATAGAAAATTACATCTTCTCCTTAGTCTCCAACAGGTGCGTGTATTTCATGCAAGGGCTTCCCGATTTTTGTTGCTATATTCCAGCTAACAGGTGAACAGCAGACCGCTGCGCGCAAGGAATACAGTCCAGTCTGTTGGTCCTTTTGCGTGATCAGGGAATCCTCAATGTGGTGAAGTAAAAACACAAGGGGCTCCAGGATACCGTGATGGATATCGCACGTGGTGTCGAGAATCCTCGAAAGGATCCTTTCTGGTGGTTGAATTGTAATTGCTTGGTGTAGCGTGCACAAAAAAATTCGATCACGTCCATGAGCTCTTTGCAAGCGGCCTCACTTCCTGGCTTCGTGTCGGGGATGTCCTGCCCTCGTTCTGCATACAACTGCTCCTTCTGGGTTATCCGCTTTCCATTTTCGGCCCGGGTTTAGGAGTTGCATGACGGGGGGATAGCCAGATACTGGACAGGTTACGGCAAACAGAACTAATGTGGTGGTGTTCCCAATCGTCAGTGTGGAGTGGAAAGCGGCGTACCGCTTGTGAGTACTTGTACTTTCGAATACTTGAACCACTACAACAACAACAGGGAGGAAGTTTGATGTTGATCCCTGTGAACGCTTATAATGGATTGGGAGTGAAAAATGACCATGCCAGAGAGAAGTCTCGAATCCGCGTGCTGAAAATTGATTGATATGCAGGTAGATACGAGATGAGGTTCCATGATACATATGAAATAGATGCCCGTTTCAAGGTCAGGCAACTTCATAGCCTGGCCCTTGCCGTAACGAGACCATTGGCACTGGATAAACTGGTTGCTGCTGTCGTCACGAGCTCATCCACGCTGGTGAGGATGTTACATTATTAGGGATAGGGGTATGATTGCCAGGTTGGGGAACTTACATCTCTTTTGCGGGTTTAATATCCTAAATCGCGTGACAAGGTGTTAATATGACAGAGCGAGCTGAGAATTGAGTCGCTTACATGGATTGAGCCAGCTACTCTGCCCATCAACCCTGTTAGATGTATTAGCTTGGAATTGATATTTGGATAGCTCGGCTTACATGCAAACCCAGCCATCGACTTTTCAGGGTGTTCCTTCAATTCAACTTCGTGGGGAATGCTTCCTTGAGCAATCAAATCGTCAAGCTCTTTTCGTCGGGTACTCTCCCTTTGGGAAAGCGTTAATGAGCGCCAGCTAGGTTGCTTGGGTCCACTAACCACTCTGCCACGTATGGTGTTTTTCTGACACTCATGGGCCTTCCGCTATAGATCACTGTGCGGATCACATCATCGTAGCCCGCTGTTAGCACCATCTCTTTGTGCTTCTTGGGAGCACCCGCTTCCTCGCTCGCCACAAATCGTGTTCCGACCCACACACCCGACGCGCCATAACTGTGTCAGGATTCCTGGATGAGAAAACTGCAATGCCAAGTTACAATACTTACACGAGTGCGGCGGAGAGCCCTCGTCCATTGGCGATACCACCAGCTGCTACCACAATGACGGGCTCCCCAGTGAGGGGACTTTTGGCATTTTTGCAGAGATCGACAACGGTCGGGATGAGAATTGAAAATGCGGTATCACCAGTGTGACCGCCGCCTTCACCGCCTTGCGCACAGATGATATCAACCCCTGGATAGAGGTAAGCCCAATGAACAACGAAGGGCCAAACATAAACCGACCTTGATCAAGCGCTTTTGCAACATGCTGTGGGTGTTTGTTTTTAGAGGCACTTCGTGTATCTGGATGATCACCAAACCTTAGGGTGTCCGATCATACTACATCATCATCAGAGGGAGGTACAGGGTGACTAGACTTAGGAGACGTACTTCATAACAGGTATTCCAGCAGCATGGAGCTTGTCAACAGCCCATTTGGGTGGGACACCTACAGCGCAAACAAAAAGCGAGGCTTTACCCTTAATGATCACGTCAATGAGTTCAGGGAGTTGCCCTCCAGTGTAATCGACCTAGGAGGAGTATTTAATGCTGTTGAGCGCGCCAGCCGAAGATGATTTTTACGTTGGTCTTCCTGGCTCCTCCGCCAATCTGAGGAATGAGAAGGTCGACACCAAACACTGCATTTTTATCTTCAAGATGACTCTTCAGATCCTTGATGGAATCCTCAAGAAACTTGGGGCTTTGGCGTACGCCACCAATCACACCGATGCCACCTAGAAAATCTTGGCTGGGTGCTTGATAACATTTGGATGGGCAACCAAACCTGCATTAGTAACTGCTGCGGCCAGTTTCGGACCAGCGGCAACATTCATCCTGTCAGACTGGTCAGAGGGATGCACGAACAATGCTACTGATACAACACCCTCACCCGGCCAACATGACGGGATGGTTGATTTTGAACAGGCGAG
>QGOG01016540.1:0-15295 GCA_003313185.1 Collybia sp. MG36
AACGTATCAAATCAAATCAAGCTGGGGTAGAAAACAAACGGTGGAAGCGCGATCAGTGGGTCTATGACATATCAGCATGTGATCAAATGCTCATGATACCAATAGGTTTATTGAGACTCTCAAGGATCCCAAAACATGGATGTTGGCCCTTTTTGCTGCAGTGGCGTGAGCATTCTTCATTTGCCGCTTTCGACGGTCCTGACAAAAGTTTCCAGCAATGTCGTCAATGCTGTATGTCTGTCATGGGGAAAAAATATTCCGTTGTTCATTCCTTTATAGCTCACTAACCAGCGGCAATTAATTGTAAACCAGTTTGGATTTACCACTATCCAAACCACCCTGCTAGGTTGTGTCGATGGTGCAGTCGAAAGTAAGCTTGAGTTTCTCATCTGAGTCATCATCCGTACATTTGGTAACAGCCATTCCCACAGTTCTGGTTATCTGGGTTGGAGTGACCCTCGCATCTCAGAAGAGGGTAGGACGGGCATACGCTGCTGCGATTATGTTCCTGCCTGCTATCCTTGGTGCTATTTTGGTTAGTACCCTTCCTTCTCACAACAAAATAGGTCTTCTTTTCTCGTACTGGGTCTCAAGTAGGCGTCTTCCCGTTCCACCCTCCGCAATACTAACTTCGTGTGTCCAGTTTTTGTGTTTGCCCCATTTGTCATCTTCCTGGGATGGGTGGGTTCTTTAACGGCGGGGCACACCAAACGTACGATAATTGGGTACGATTTTCTACAGCTGGCTCATGGTAACCATTGTTATAGGAACCACGACCAATGCAGCTGTCCTATGTGGTTACGCGATCGGAAATGCTGCTGGGCCCTTTGCCTGGAAAAAGCAATACCAGCCCCGGTAAGCAATGTATGCAGCATCCATCATCCAGATACTCATTTCGATTGGTAGGAATCATGTTCCATGGGCCATTTTCGCCGCCTGTGCCTTTGCCTCTGGCGTCATCATTCTGATCCTCCGTGCTTTGTACGCGCGCGAAAACAAACGCCGTGACGCCGAACAGCGCGATGATACATATGATAATGTGTATCTCACACATGTAGAAACAGACGGAACTACCGTTGAGAAACGGGTCGATCG
Organism: Collybia sp. MG36; assembly: GCA_003313185.1. Taxonomy (NCBI): domain Eukaryota; kingdom Fungi; phylum Basidiomycota; class Agaricomycetes; order Agaricales; family Clitocybaceae; genus Collybia; species Collybia sp. MG36. The sequence continues at coordinate 1,096 of QGOG01016540.1, forward strand.
GGTATGTCTGTTCGAGCCTATCGAGCGAATCTAGGCTGATTGGGCATTAGGAATTCCTTGACTTGACGGATGTACAAAACCGGGATTTCCGTTACGTGCTATAGATTGCGCTTTGGGTTTCGTCCCTGCACCTATACTCTATTCGTGTTATCTGTTGTTTATTGAATATTATCCTGAAGCTATACGGGCGCTGTGGAAAAACAAATAGGGCACGGCTATCACTCGTTGTCACGAAGATTTCCAGCAGCCATAGTAATCAAATTTGTGCCAGTCCTTGAATCTACGACGTTCCCTGATGGAACAGACAAATGCTATTATGCAGTGCAGAAAAACATAACTATGGAATTTAATGGCCCTAGAGCGGGCCTACTGGAATCGAACGGCAAGGCCGCCATCGAAATACGACTCAGCCTACAAACCAATATTAATGGGAGTGCATCCAATGACAACTGCGCCCTTCTATAAAACATACATTAGTATGTGCGTGAGCACGAAGAAAGCAAAGGCCCACGAAATTGTTACCGCTGCAACAAACGGGCTGAGCGGAACACCCGGTGTTACTTACGCCCACGACGTTGAGCGGCGAGCAAGTTAATCCAACGGGAATGTTTGCACCGAGGTTCAGCACCTCTAATGCGGCGGCTAACGGCCCAAGGAGTTCGGTCAGAGCAGAAATTACTGGTAGGGAGTCCGCCTGCGTCTAGGCTTCAATATCAATAGCAATGACGATGTCTAGCTGCACACCTGCTGGACACTGTTGCAACACTGCATAGAACCAGTGTTACATTGCGAGGTCGTAGTTGGGCTTGGAGAGGCCGTCTACAAGTGATCATTGTGTTAGCAAAGTCGGGGGGACAGTTGCAATAGAAATACACTGGCCTTTGTCACTGTAACCGTGGGCGGATCGCCCCATGGAATGGCAGCAGCGAAGACTGGGAGCACGAGGATTGCAAAAGAGAAAGCGAGCATCTTAGTGGAGGGTGAGGGTTAGACCGCGGGCGGTTGGACGATTCCAGTGTCTCATCGCCGCTTTTATAGCCCAGAGGGCCAAGGGGACGGTATTCACAAGGGCCTAGATGATGTCAACGACGCGCGGATATAGTGGTGCCAATTTGTGCGGTGTCCAAATAAGCACCTGAAGTGTCAAGAATGTATGGCTTCTCGGGCGCGAAGCGTGCGATTCCGTCCACGCTCCGCCTGTTAATTAGATAAAAGTGCAGAACAGATTCCGCGATGGATATCGAGATGAGACTAGAATAATCTGGAGTGCTTCCTGGTTGACGCTTCCCTATGGTAAATGGTAAATACTCAATTTATCACTCAAGCTGTCGTAAGCGGTCTCCAGGATTAGTAGGTCGAAAACCCTGACGGTGGTGGAGGGACTAAAGCTCGGCCAGGGTCTGCACCTAATCTGTTTATCAGTCGGGAGCTCGAGATCTAGAACAGAAGTTAGCCTGGGATTGTTCTATAACACCACGACACATATTACACTTATGGCCTCGGATGTTCAATCAAGACCCGTCCCTTTCCGTTCTCCAAATATTCGCGTCGTACTAGGAATGCTGTCGCTTATGGGCAGACCCACGCTGACACTTAATTATATCCAACGAAGAAAGAAAGTTCAAGTGCGCGCCTCCATATTGCCGATATCTAATCTACACATCACCATCCATGCGCCGGCCTCAATATTCCAATGCCGTGGATCACGAAGGAGCGAGTGCTATTCTGACGAGGGGGTACCAACAAGAAATGCTTGAAGAGAGCATGAATAAGAATATTATCATTGCGCTTGATACAGGATCTGGCAAGACACATATTGCCATTCTCAGGATGAAAATCGAGCTCGACCGGGAGCCAAAAAAGGTAGGCTATCGCCACTGTGATCTCGTACGGGAATGTATTGAATAGTTGAAAGATATCATGGTTCCTCGCGCCGACCGTGGCGTTGTGCGAACAACAAAGAAAAGCAATTCAAGCCCACCTGCCTACTGTGGGTTTGATATCAGGCGCCCTAGAGCCAAACCAATGGAAAGATGCAGTTTTATGGAGCAAAATGCTCGAAACTTACCGTGTCATGGTTTCTACGCCTCAAGTTCTCCTTGATGCCCTCCGCCATGGTTACATCTTACTCGGTAGAGATATCAGCCTTTTGATCTTTGACGAAGCCCACCATGCCATCGACAATCATCCATACAATCGTATTATACAAGAGTTTTATTTCGACCTTCCACCGCGATCGCTGCCCGCCCGCTCCCCGACGTCGAGTGACCAGGATGATGCGGACTCGGATAGCCAATATCTCAGACCAATGGTGCTTGGCTTAACTGCAAGTCCTATTTATGGGGGCAACGTCGTCAAAGCATTTGAGTATGTCACGATTGTATCAACCTAGATCTGAGCTAACCAATCTCATAGAACAATTGAAGGCAACTTGAACTGTGTCATTCGCGCGCCTCGCCAGAGTCGTGAAGAGTTGGCCAAGTTTGTCCACCAGCCCAAATTTACACATACCTTATACTCTCCGCCCAATCCATTGAAGCCCCCATTCTCAACCAACCTAGCCGCTCTCGATTACCTGCTGTCCACAATGGACATTGAAAAAGACCCATCCGTCATCTCCTTGCGCAAGCAACTCCCCAATTTGACCAAGGGAACCTCCGAGTTTCAGCGCTTGGATCAGAAACTATCAACAGTCATTTTGAAGGGAAACTCTTTTACCCACAAAGGACTCAAGGATTTCTCCCGGTCGGCGGGCGAGATTTGTGGGGATTTGGGATCTTGGGCCGCCGATTGGTATGTTTGGGAGGTTTTCCAGCATGCCAAGCACGCAGCCAACCCTTTCGCAAACCTTATATCAACTTGGAGAAACACGGAAAAAGCCTACCTTTTGAGTCTCCTTGACACACTCATCCTAACACCGGTCTCGTACCATCCCAACGATATTCTGGAGGGATGCTCCGATAAAGTTCGAGCATTAATCCAATGCCTAATATCCGAGAAAACGAATACTGAAGCGAACGATGAGTCATATAGTGGACTCATATTCGTTCAACGCCGTGACACTGTTCTAGCCTTGGCTCATGTTCTCTCTCATCACCCAGCTACCTCAGCATCTTTCCGTGTTGGGTGTTTGCTAGGATCCTCCGATAGTATCCACCGACACTCGTTCCTTGACATCACTCGACGCTTGCTTAAGGATCTCCAGCGAGAAACATTGGACGACTTCAGGGAGGGCGAAAAGAACGTCATTGTCTCAACCTCTGTTGCTGAAGAAGGTATTGATATCCAGGCTTGTGGGAGCGTGATTCGTTGGGACCCTCCTGTCAATATGGCATCTTGGGCGCAAAGCAGAGGACGTGCAAGGCGCAAGAGAAGTACTTATACCGGTCTCTTTCCGGATGGCGGGCAGCAGCAGCACGACGTCGCTAAATGGGTTAAGCTGGAGGCAGAGATGGTTGCGCTATATAATGATCCGTCTAGGGACCAAATATTAAAACACGAAGGAGACATCCCGGATGACTCTGAAGACGACCTCAAGTTTTGTGTCGAATCGACAGGGTTCGTATGATTTTTTTCTCAGAATTCTCTCGACTCATAGCCATTTCTCAGGGCACTCTTAACCCTTCACTCTGCTGTTGCGCATCTCAACCATTTCTGCGCCATGATCCCCAACACCTCCCACGCGGATAATAGACCGATTTATGATATCGACCCTCCTGACCTTCCAGAGGGGTGGCACTCCTTCGAAAACCGCTCCGGGAGCTCGCTTCAGCGCTACACGGGGCCCTATGGCTGTAAGGTTACCCTCCCGAAGTTGCTGCCCGTATCATTCCGGAATTTCGAGGTGGAGCGGATATACCCAAATAAAACATCTGCGTACCGGCATGTTGCATTTGTGGTATACCGTGCGTTATACCACGCGGGGCTCCTGAACGAGAACTTGCTGCCATTGACGAGCGTTGTCGAGCCGGGCCTAGAGGAAGAGGTCAAGGAACTATTGAAGGCAGTGGAGCAGCGAGCCGGAATGGCAAATGTATCCATTCAAAAGGATCCGTGGATACCTGAAGATTCCAATATCTGGTTCCGCTCTTCAGTCGCTTTTGGGAACTCAAATCCTGTTTCTCTGTTGACGCGGTCGAATACTGCGGCTCTGGCGGGAGCGGAAGGTCCAATTTTGTATCGCCCCGGCCATGCACCCATTCGGGCCGTGGTTCAGAATATCAGAGAAGTTCGGCTCTCTTCTCAAGATCTCGCAGAGGCCCAGGCGTACACCCGGCGTTTGTTTTGGACCATCAATGGCTCTAGAATGCGGTGGAACAACCTCGATTTTTCTTACCTGTTCCTCCCCGAGACAAGTTCCGCATCGGATTCCTGGACGGAACGTCGGGCATGGAATTCTGAGAAGGTATCTGCCGCTGGCAAAGAAGACCAAGGTGACATAATCGCAAATGCGCAAGCGTTTGGGGAAAGGTACAATTTTCCGACTGACATTACTATCGTGTTTCGTCAAGGCGGGTTTGGAAGGCCATTCAAATTTCTGCGTTGGCGGTCCGAGCCCCTCTCTGAACCAGAGGAGGAACGTCTATTGTTACTTTATCGCGGTATGAAGGATATAGAAATCACCTACCCGCTCTTGGTTGTGGAGCCATACCCCGCAAGAACCAACCTCTTGATACCGGCCCCCCCGCCTGGTCCAAACGCTCCAATTCCCCCAAAGATAAATATTAACCTTCTTCCTACTCTCTCGTCTGTCGCTTTAGTGTCCCCAGTGGAAACTGAATATGCGTTTCTACTTCCCTCTTTTCTCCGCTCAGCCGCGATGACACTGACCGTTGGCTCATTTCGCACAAACCTGCTCACTGATACACCTCTTTATGGTCTCCCCACGCAACTTCTTACTGTTGCGTTGACGGCTCCTGTATCTCAGGAACGGGTGAATTATCAAAGGTTAGAGACCCTCGGGGATACTGTCCTTAAATTGGTTTGTAGTATCCAATTGTTGGCCGAATATCCGTTGTGGCATGAGGGGTATTTGACCCGAAAGAAGGATCATTCCGTCTCAAACGCTCGGCTGGCGAGAGAGAATATAGAGAGGGGTCTCTTCGCATGGATCATTCGTGGTACGCACCGCGCAGTGGCCTGCATTATTCAAGCATTCATATACAAGTAGACCGAATGTTGGGGAAGAAATGGGTTCCAAGTTATTTATCGACAAAAGCGGAGGTCTCTGAGCCCACGAACAAGCCAGAACAAAATAGAAACAGGCAGCCCCTTTCTACCAAAGGTATATCGTACTTCATCTCTTCCTCCATCAACTAACATTGTATAGTTTTGGCGGACGTTGTGGAATCCTTGATTGGTGCCGCCTATCTGCACGGGGGAATCGACCTTGGATATGAGTGTGCAAAATTCTTTGATCTCGGTTTAAAGTGGCAGCCGCTCCCAGAGCGCCTAGCGTCAATGTTATCGCGGGTCGAAAAGCACGAGAATATTCCCTCACAGCTCGCATACGTCGAGTCTATCATTGGTTACAAGTTCAATCATAAACTGCTTCTTGTGGAGGCCCTAACACACTCGAGCTACGAACAGGATTTGGGGACGTCGTCGTACGAACGATTAGAGTTTCTTGGAGACTCGGTTCTCGATATGGTGGCCACAGATTATCTTTACCATGCTCCGGGCAAGAATTACAGTCCCGGCCACATGCATCTCCGCAAATCCGCTGTGGTAAATGCACATATCCTTGCCTTTATCTGCTTGAATTCGTCCCTGGAGGTCAGTGCAAGCATGCCGCAGTACACCAGCCAAGAAGGGATCACAATGTCGCAAGATGTGCGCACTGTATATCTGTGGCAATGTCTGTTGCACTCTAGTCCAGGGATACTCGTGGATCAAAGAAACACATTCAGGCGTTTCGAAGACCGGAGGGCTGAAATTACGGAGGCCCTGGAGAGGGGAAGTGCATTCCCTTGGGCTGCGCTTACACGACTTCAAGCCCCCAAGTTCTTTAGCGATATGGTGGAGAGTCTTATTGGCGCGGTCTATCTAGATTCTTGCGGAGATTTTAAAACCATCCGTGGTGTTCTGCAAAAATTGGGCACTCTGGCGATGCTGGAACGAATTGTGCGCAACAATGTCGATGTCTTGCACCCTGTCTCGCGACTATCCGTTTGGGCTAGTAAATATGGGCGGAAGCTCGAATACGCCTATGACAAATGTAAAGGCAACATAAGCTGTGCAGTGAAGCTCGATGGGAAAGAAGAGACGTGTGTAACAGAGATCTATCGTGGGCACGCAAGCCAGGAAGAGGTCAAATTCGCTGCAGCAGAAGAACTTATCAGACGGTTCAGGCTTCGCGAACCGGACGTGATTTTTGATATGAATGCAATCAAAGGAAGAAAATGAAAAGTTGGACATGTTCTGCAGTTATCATATATTTCTACAATCAGAAGTCGATCAATGCCAATCATCATGATCCTACTCTATGTCGGGCGGTATGAGCGGTTTCTTTTCACAGAAACGCGTTAACTTTGACAGGTTTCCGGACTGCAGCGGAGTTGCCTTCCGTGAATCGATAGGTGACCCGATAATTTTTCTCAACGTTTTTCCGGGCGGCAGCCTTGGTCGTGGTTACCGAAGGGGAGGTGATTAATCTTCCGAAGAAATCTGTTGGGGGCTATGACACATTAATAGCAATACGTCAAGTACGGACAAGCATTACTTTGTCGGCAATATCAATTTTGGCACGTTTATTTGGGAGGTATGGTTCCTCGGAATTGCCGCGTTGCTTGGAGGTACCAAAGAATTCATGTTTGCCTCGTTTTCCTTTCTCAGTCACGTCTGCTTGTTGCGAAATCAGATACGCGTCCACCTGACAAGACGTATTAATAAGTGCGCGAACATTGGTGGAGAACATTTACCTCCCCAGCGACCAAATGCCGAACTGCATATCTAGATACGGCAATATCAGATGCCCGCTTCCCGTCATATGTGACAAATACATCGATAGGCCTGCAAACATGTGAATTAGAATGGAGTAAGCATGTGCGTGCGCTCACGGATCAAGGCGGTATGACAATTGTCCGTCCTCGGCGCGTTCCTGCGCGAAGCGCAGCTCCAATGAAGCCATGATGCTGACCAGACGGGTGAGCAGCGTCCTTTCTTCTGGCTTGATCACCTGTCGGTTGACCTGTACTTCCCAATCAACGCAGATCCATCACTGTCTATGTGAATAAACGAACGGGTCGAATGGGCGGGGATATTATCCGATTTATGAATGGAGCAAACTCTAATTGAAGAATTGGGGTGCTGAGGAGGTGTCGATAGTCCCCGCCATGCCGAATACTTGCGGTGCGCAGGCAACGCGATAACGATTCATAGATTTCTTCGTTCGCACGTGTCAATTGTAGATTCTGGGTGGTCCATCAGCGAGTGCAAGGTGGTGAAAATTCCGTTATTACCTCCCAATCAACCTGCCCTCGCTCCACACGCTCTCCACCACGCTCTTGGAATAGAGGATAGAAGGGCACCAGCGTGTATGGAAGATATTGGTGTAGCGCAAAGTCACCATCGGTGTACATGGCCGCCGAAAACAGGTCGAAAGTGGCAAGCCATTCATTTACCTTCTCGTACCTTGAGAACGTCGCATCATGCCTGCGGAGCGTGATATAGTGTGTGAAGCATCCTAGGAGGAATTAATTTTCTGTTTATGGAGCAGGCATCCACTAACCAATAGCAACCCCACTTTCTCTTCCACTAGACTCGATCTCCCGACCTAGGCGTCCAACATATCGCGCTTCTTCTTCCTCGCTCATGGCGAGCTCCTTGACGCGTTTCCTATTCATCGGACTGAATAGATCATTGAGGACTGAGACGACCGATGTGTCGCTCTGCTTCATTCCAGTCGTCGCCCCACGTATCACGTCCTCTGTTACCTCTTCATTCCGTGTTTTGATGAACTAACCCAAAGATACAAAGCTGAGGCATTCGAGATGTTGCATACTTGAACATGATGCTCACTTGAAGTGTGTTGAGACAACCCCGCAAGTCGCCTTTCGCGACCCCCACAAGGGTGTTGAGTGCGCGGGTTTCCACTTTCAAGCCTTCTATACCACACACCTCCCTTAGTCGCTTCACGGTATGAACATCTGCTGGCCTTGAAAACCGAATTTGGAGTGCATGTGGTCGAAGTTTGGCGAGGGAGGAGGCATTATGGTCATTACAAATACAAATAATCGGCCTGAGGATGGGTCGCTTTGCTTTAGGATCTCGACCGCGACCTGTTCGATCTACATAATCGTCAGGTCTGTTTTCAGGGAAACTAAATTTCGGGTACTTTTCTGTCTTGGTTTGTCGTGGGTCAGCTGCACCAGCTTATGGATGAAGTTATTGGACTAGTGACGCATAGTAGTCAGCGCGAGTGAGGGGGCGAGACGGCGGATAAACCGACACTTTCTCCTGCTCCCGTGGCGCCATCAATCTCATCGATGATGAGAAGCACAGGCTTCGAACTACCCACCGCCGATCCTGATTCTAAGGCAGGTTGTATTCGATCATCGACTACTTGGCCCGAGCGTGCATCACTGAAGCTGCTTTAAAGAATACAGTGACGGTGGAGGAAATAACAAACCTGGCATTAATTTCCATAACCTCATAACCTGCCTGGGTTGCAATGACATGAGCCAATGTTGTTTTGCCTAATCCAGGAGGACCGGAAAGCAGTAACAACTAACGCTGCAGTCAGAACAGTGTATCTGGGTCACATCGTTTTCCGCACCTTCTCCTTTGGTCGGTGATATTCATCACCACCAGTCGGATCGTCGTCGTCATCTCTCGCGCGCTTCTTGCCTTTGCGTCTGCCAAATACACACCAATCCCACTGCTTCACCCACGCCATAGTTTCCCGAGCTACACGCTCATTCCCCATGAGGTCCGTGAATCGACAAGGCCGATACTTGTCAACCCAGAGGGTGTCTTCAATAAGATCTGACTTGTGAGAAGATAACCCTTGTAGCTCTCTAAGATGGACGTCAGCAGGGTCGAGGCCGGGAATGTTCAAGCATACGCCTTATGTAGTCGGGCAGCCGCTGAGGACGACAGTTCATCCAGCATTCTATGAATTGGAACATCCAGAATGCCAGACATTCGTTGCGAGCCAGAGGCAACTTTCTGCGTGATACTTAGTCAAATAGTTGCGGAGGATAGAAAGAGGGAGCTGACGTTTCGTGCCTCATTCAAAATCTTTGGCTTTCGCTTCATGTATATGGTCTTCCCTCCAAATGTTGTGGCTCGGACGGAAAAACGCGACGGGCCTGCCACCACCACGTCCGATGTAGTGTAGTCGCTGGACCCCGTGGATAGCAGATTTGTCGGAAGCCCAAAGGACTCAGAAACAGGTGGAAGATGGAGATCTTGAAGGAAATTAGGAGGTATATTGGGAGGAGGGTATCCTTACCTTGTGATCCCAAACCAAGCAGGCTGGTAGGGGTAAATGTGGTAACTGCGGGTCTCTTGGTATCATGTCGTGCAAACGCTCCGTGAGTAGCGTTGGGCGTGGAGTAAGCAGGGTGGGTGTCAGCGTCTTCATTGGCAGATGCCGAATGTGCGACTTCTTGTGGGCGAGCGTTATCTTTCGATAAAACGTCTTTCAGGTAGTTGTTACAGAACCGTTAACCAAAAGTGCAAGAGAATTAACTCACCAGAGGATACGTCTGATATAATATTTGTGCTTTGATCGGCGGGTCCAAGGGTGGTCGGATTCGATAAGCTGCTCAGCGTGAAGATGCTCGCGCCCATAGACTCCGAATGGCCTTTCGAGGGTTCGGCATCTGGAACAGAAACGGGAAACTGAGGCCCAAGCAGGCCGTTCAACGTAAAACTCATATAATAATGGTTGAACGCGTGTTTTGGTCGATGGGGTAAGAGGTCGACGAGTCGCGAGCTGGCACTGGCAACTTACCGGTGTGACATGGTCCTAACGCGTTCGTGATTGTAACCACAGTTGTTTGCGTGTATTATAATTCCAGGACAATGGCTTCACCGTCCCGGCGCCGTCGCTCGTGCTGGCTGTGTGATAACCATTTTGGGTGACTTTGGCCACCGTCAATCCAGCATACTCATTCACTTGATGCCCCTCAAATGCTTGCAACATTTCTGCTGACAACATTACTTAAAACATGCTCGATTGTATCGGCCGCTCAGCTAGCATTTCATGCACACCATGAGCTCCGACCCACCGAATCTCCCCGCCCCGACATAAAATTAACTCAGCTTAACGATGAAGGCCCTTCCCCGACGTTAAAGAGCAGACCAACCACCGTTTATCGTCCCCGCTCATTATCTGCTTTACGAAACGCTAGGCATCGCTCGGTCGCTCGGGCAGAGTGCGAGGATATCGGCTGGGATGCACATGCTATCCAAGGTCCGGATATTGAAGATCGCCATACCCTCGTGCAGCTTGCGCGCATGGCAGGAGATGCTTATGCGCTTCCTGGAAGGAAGAACTGGTACGAGGTTGACCAGGCCTGGAATACAGTATGTATGCCGCATGATTATCCCCAAGGACCTCAGACTCATGTTTTGCAGAGCTTCCCGTTTGGCTGGGAGGACACTACAGACGGATTTCGTGGCCATGTATTCTTATCATCGGATAACTCAACAGTTGTACTATCTATCAAGGGAACGACACTCCAAGGTCCAACATCGAAGAAAGATAAATTTAATGATAATTTGTACGATATTCAGCTTGAATACGGCACTTGAGCTCATATGGATACAGATTATTTTCGTGCTGTTGCGCGCGTGTTGACGTTTCCTGGGTCTTTCGCACGGTCTGTGATTGTTACGCCAATCACTGGCGGTGCGACGATACCTGCCTCTCCACTGCGCTTATCGAAGAAAGTCTTTTCTACTCTATTGGCGTAGTACGGACACTCTCATCATACAAGGTCATTTTTTTAATCATGATTCTAGCACCTTGTGGACGATCTTCGCCACATATATCCTAGTGCAAACATCTGGCTCGTTGGTCATTCCCTTGGTGGAGCACTTGCGAGTCTCCTTGGGTCTACTTATGGTCTACCTGCCGTTGCGTTCGAATCCCCCGGCGAACGTCTCGCCGCTACCCGGTTGCATCTCCCACTTCCCCCACCTGTTTATACCAATTCAACAGCTGGGCCTGTTGCCGTCACCCATGTGTACCATACGGCGGATCCTATACCGCAGGGCGCATGCACTGGGATTACATCCCCATGCACCCAGGCAGGGTATGCTCTAGAGACACGTTGTCATCTTGGTTCAAGCATTGTATACGATACGGTGAATACTTTAGGATGGAGTGTTGATGTGCGGAAGCACATAGTCAGGCAGGTGATTCAGCAGGTCTTGGAGGTGGAGGGAGTGGAATGGGAGGAAGGGCGGGAAGTACCTCGGGCACGGGCGGAGGAAGACTGCGTTGTGAGTCTTCTCCCTCAACTATCCGAGGGCTTTTGATGAATGTTCCCTTGTAGGATTGTCACAAGTGGGAGTTTGGAAAATTCAAAAGACATTTCCGAGGATTAATGGTGGTGGGATAGATTAGGGCAATTACGATGCTATGTATACCATGTACAATGGCAATCGTGTGCAGGACGCCCAAGTTAGACAACGTCATCTGAGCTGTCAATTATTCCCACGGCCTCCCCCTTACTCCAGCCTCGAGCTCCTTCAGCCAGACAGCGAGCTCAAGGTATTACTTATTAGCGACATCCAAATCAACTAACCAATTACGAGTATAACGATTAACGACTAACGACACTTACGATCCTAATGTACCGCCAACGATTGGACACCCCGCCCCCCACATCTCAGTTCCGCCGACCTTGGTCGCCGGATCCGTATGATCCCCTGCCCTCAACACTAAACGCAAGACCAGATCATTTAGGCTACCCGGACCTTAGCCAGGATCAGGAATATTCTCGATATCCTTCACAGCAACGCCAGCGGCGAGAGCCTTCAGACGTTTCTGTAGAGGCGCTTGATCTTGCAGATTATGCCCAGACTCTCAGGACAAGACAAGCAGATCCGTACCCTGCTAATTTTCCTCCGGAAATGTACCCACCTCCACCAGCAGTCTGGAGCCCCTCCCAACCCCCATCCTTGGTTTCTCGGGGTGACACCTTGACATCAAATACACATTCCACCCGTACATCTCATCGCCCATTTTCGCTCCCACCATCGTCCCGATACCCTAGTAATGCCCATCATGCTTCTCACGAACCCATACGCACAGTAAATGACCCAGAAATCGATATATCTACCTTCCCTCCCTGGTCTCGCGAGTGGTTTAATACACCATCCGCCAACGACGATGATATCTACACCAGCATCCCCCGCTCTCACCTGAAGAGACCCTCCCCATTTGACCCAGGCTACACCCACAAATTTTCCCTTCCATACCCCTCCGATTCGTACGGCAGCAACTACCTACCGACCTCCCCATTTGCCCACGGCTCCCGCGAAATGCTCCCTTGGAGCAACGACCTTCCAGATTATGCACACATCGATGATTCCTTGAAAGCAGAGCGCATGCGTATGCTTGAACGTGAGTTCGGCGCCGGCGCGTATGGCAAAGGTCAAACTGGCTTTCCGGGCGAGGATGAGCAACCAACAATCGGATCTGTGGATAGCAAAGGTCAACTGGTCACGCAGGGGCCCAAGAAACGCTCGGCGGTGCGCGGGGCACAGGTATTACTTTCGCTCGCTGCTGCAATCCCTTCGATATATGGCGCACTTGTATGTTTTCATGCACCCATTTGATATAGGTCTCCTAATGTATTGATACCTTTTTAGGTGATAAAATCTGAGAAACCGCCGCCGCCTGCGGGAAAGCCCCCAGCATTTGCCCTCTACATTCTCTCAGTCATCACGTTCCTCCTCCTCTCCTACCTTTTCATCATCCGCCCATGTTTTTGTTCTGGCAAACGCCCTAGAAAATCTGATGGAGGCCCGGGCATGAACGGCATGATGGTGCTCCCGGTGCAAGGTCTCCCAGGAGGCAAAAAGAACAAGAAGAAAGGTGGCAGGCGCGGGCGCGGAAAGCAAAGCGGGGACGGCGGCGATGTCCAAGTCAATTTGATCGTCGATCCTGGGGTGTTCGGTGGAGGGAGACATGATGAGGATGAGAGCGAGGAGGAGCCAGACCGTGGGATGTGGGGCGCTGATGATTATGATAGTGGGTCCGTTCCGGGGGCTTATGGTTCTGGCACGGGTGGCCGGCGGAAGAAGCGTGCAAGACCACGGAGGAGCATATTTGCCGGGCTTGCCATGGAAGAGGAGTGGAAGCGTGCGCGTGCGTGGGCGAAGAAACTAGCGATTGTAGATGTGGTAGGCGTGCTATTGTGGGGTGCCATGTTTGTGTTGATCCTGCTTGGGAAACGGTGTCCAAGCGGCGGCTTTGAGGGATGGTACGTTCATCTTTTCTACAGTAATAGTGGTGCTCAGCAGGCCTATTTAGGTGTAACGCATACAATGTATCATCTGCTGCAGCCTGCCTATTGTGCATTGCTTTTGGGGTGAGCACGTTCTTTGATATCAAGGACCTGAGTGCGAGTAAAGTATCACCACGGACAAGGACTTAGTACATAATGTGTTGTACAGTTGTCATCTCATTATTTAATAAATATCTATAACCAACTCCAAGCTATGTCTCGAAATGATTCCAATCCAACCAAAGCTGAATACTCGGATTGCCGCTTTCGAACCGGCAATTCTTGGACGATCTCGACCCCCCGATGGTTTGGTGGCTTCACTGGATTTGATACTGACCTGGAGTCTTCGTATTCGCTTCGTATGGCCGCGGAATTAGCACGCACTGCATGCAGCATATTCGATGCGTTTAGTATTGTAATATAGGGCGCGGCTACCAGCCCGAGTGGATTGCGCCAAGTGGTTGCATAAAGTCCCAGACTCAGTCCCTTGAGCCATGATGATCCAGCGAGTCCTCCTCCGTTTCTGCGACTCTTCTTTCCTTCGTTCTTACGTTCAAAATCCTAGCATTGTCTGTGCCAACTCGGTATTATGGAGAAGGATTACCCGACAATGTCTACGTGAAGCATTATTTGGCCAAGCCGCCCCACTCCTGGTCCTCGACGCAGTAGATAGTGCTCATCATGACAGCACTTCCCCAGAACCATTGTGAATTTTCTTCAGATACCGCTGAGGT